>JAJOOR010010340.1:0-42807 GCA_036250505.1 Solanum acaule | reverse complement strand
AAAGGAAGGTTTCCACAATCAACCCACATACCTCAACTTTGGAGAATCCTTGATGAAGATTGGAATGGAGAATTGAAGCTTGAGATTGAGTCTTGAATCCGAAATTAGAGCTTGAGATGTTTGAATTTGGTTGAAGATATTGGTGAAATTTTGAAGAGGGCTTAGAGAGTGTTTTTGAGCTATAAAAAATTATAACTAAGTATGGGACATATCCTCTTTTTATAAAATAAAAACGTCTCCAGCCGCTACAGTAACTTTGCTCACTGGAATTTGCAAATCTGCTTCGTCAGGTTTTACAAAAATGGTCATAACTCCCTCATCCTAACTTGGAATGAGGTGAAACCAAGTGCATTAGAAAGCTAACTCATAGAGGTTTAATTTAATAGGTTGCGGCCCTTCCAGTTCTTTGTGTGCTAAGAGATATGCCCCTTTAAAGTTGACCCTGAAAATCACATTTTTTGTGATTTTTGAATTTTGATACGATTGTTCTAAAATTCGGGTTAGACCCATTTCCTACTCAAATTGACCCCACGAATAAGAATATGAAGTCGAATTTCCGAAATCATGCACGGATTTTGAGATATATGGAAATTACAATTATAGGTGTTTCTGAAGCACATTTTCGGGCATTTTGGGGTCGTTTCAGGCAAAAAGAGAGATGTACTCCTAGACTCTCTTTTCTTAGCCTTGTTTCAATTGAGACCCTTATGGGGAGGGTGTGTTTTATATCTTTGTAGATTTTTTACCCAAAAATATAGTACGAGTTACGATGTTATAAAAAGTAGTAGTAAAAGTGTCCAGAGTTTGAAGAATGCATGCAGAGGTATAGTAATCTCAATAGGGAGATAGTGATGAGGTAAATTATGTTTTTGCAGTCATGTATCTAGTGACTTATTAATGAAGAGTTTTTCTTATGGTATAGATTAAGAAGTAATAAGTTTGTGAATATTTAATGGAGGTAGAGTAATAGTTATTGGTCAGGATTATTTAGAGTATACTTTAACCAAAAAAGAGTTTATGTCGATGTAACATTGTGTTAGTGAAAACCAAGTATAGGTGTTGAATAAAAACATAGTTCATGAGGTGATAGATATTGTATAGGCTTATGATTGTGACGTGAGGCCCATGATATTCACAGGGTTATAGAACTAATTAAGCAATGATGTATAGTAAATGGAAAATAGTACTTAAGTTGCGAAAGGAAATGTGACGGTAATTTATAAATAGGTAGGTATTGATATACAGATTGACTACTTGTCATGAGGTCTTAGTGGGTGACTGTTTCTTAATTTTATCTTGTAGCAGTAAACTAGTATAGTTTGTGAGCGATTATATTAATATATGTTTTTAATACTAGACAATAATCTTGAATTTAAGATGAGTATCGTGATAAAAAAGAATGGTAATATGAGGGTGATGATGTTAGTTTTGAGATCTAATCTAGTAAGTTTGACATAAATTAGGTTAATTAAGGTGTTAGTTTGCATTAAATGTGAGTGGTACAATATAGTATTACGACCCATAGATGAGAGAAATAAAGTGTGGCTAAGTTATTAGATTATCAAGAGCATTAGGAGGTGTAACCGAAATCGTATGTAGTAAGATGATGTTCTAGTTAAGTTTATGATTTTCTATGTGTGCCTTGATAGCATATTTGAGTTATCAATATGGAGTAGGTTGATGTTACCATTATTTATTACCCTTAAGAGTTTGGTCGGAAATATCATATTTAGTCAATGATGAGCCTTTTAAATATAGTTCAAATTTCCTCCAATTAGGTAGTTATGATTTTGGGAGGACAATATTAGTGGCCTAAGAAGGAGAAATTAGACTATTAAGAGTTAGATTAAGCGACTTTATAAGAAAACTTTTCGTAATAATAATTGAACGACTTCTATAGAAGCAGGAAAATATTTACAGAAGAAGCTTTGAAAGAAGTCCTAGAAGGAATCTTAGTGTCTGAGCATGGAGAGTTTAGTAGAAATGAGATTAGCTTTTTCTGAGAGTAATGCAAATACAACTATTATAGAGAAGATGTGATAGATCTATAGCTTTAAGGTGTAAAATTCAGACCTAAGGGGGAGATGATAATATGAGAAACCAAATAAAGAGTAAAGAATCTAATTGTGATGTGTTCAGAAAGAGTTTTAGCGTTATATCAATCCATTCATACTCTAGCATATTCCTCAAAGTTCAGTCGTTATAACATCTGGTTGATGTCTTTAATATCAGACTTGTATCCATGACCTATGATCACACACTTATAACATATCCACATCTATGCTCCGTTCTAAGAATCAGGGGCAATGTCTTCAACCCATTGATCTCAATCTTACTCCATAATGTTATGAATATCCACCACTTGAAATGAACTTGTTCCTATAAGCACTCATGTCTCATATTATGCTTAGTCTCCCAAATTCATGTGTTATTTTCAATGGCTAGCAACATAATGTTATGCCATGCATATTCATATATCATAGTTCTCGAATGAATCGTGCTTATGATTTTTCACCATATGTCTCTTTCAATGATCTTTTTTAGTTTTGAGAGTGATGTTGTGTGATGATAGATAGGAGAGAGTTGATGCTTCTATTGCGATTCTTAGAAAGTTGATGTCATGCTTGTAATCTTGAAAAATTATCTAAGTGATTGTTCCAAGCATGCTCAAGTCAAATTTAAAAACTCTGAGTATCAATTAGTTCTGCCTATATAAGTAGAAAAATTAAGAAGTCAATAGAGATAGTGATAGTAACTCCTTCCCCTTCCATTCTCAGTTTAATCATTATTCGAGTATGAATGGTCCCAAGGGGGAGATATTGTACCAATAAAAAAAATCAATGTTAACACCCAAACTATTCTTCATTTGTGAATAACATCGTACTAGTGATTTTTAAATTTCCTATATGTGTAAAGTCCAATTCATTAGTGTGGTAATCAATTTGGATATGAATTAAGGTCACTAGAACCCCTAACACAAAGTTGAGTTAAAAGCTTCCATACCGATTAAGTTTTGATGTAAGATTCTACTTGGGTCAACTTCAAAAGATCGTATCTCTTAGAATTTAAAGAGTTACGTGTCCAATGACCTATCAAACTAAAGGTATTCGAATCTTCTTTCCAACACCTCTAATTTTACAATAATCCAAGTTTTGAGTAAAAACGTTAGAACCATTTTGCAACCTAATACTATGTACTAATGAATTAGCCAACGAGAAAACATTAAAAAGAAAACCCTAAATGAATTTCTGGACTAATTAAAGGCCCAAAAAATTCAGAGTTTCATATCTTAATCCCTCATTCTCTTCACTTACAAACCCTAAGGAAAAACCTTAAGTTAAAATATCAAAGCATAGGACTTACATTCAAGATTCTTCCAATACTTTTCAAGATTCTTTTTCAAGGTAAGTCCTTATCAAAGAATATCATTCTTTCCAACTCAAATTTCATCATACAATTATGAATCATTAACGAAAATCCAAATTCTTGGCCATAGGCTTGTCAACAAACTAATTCAATAATCTCAACAAAGGTTTTTATTATTATTCTCCTTCAAGCTAGGGTTTCAAGGCTTCTAATCATGTTTTTCTTCAAGATTCTTCAAAAATCTTGTTCTTCCAGGTATGTAAAGTTGTCACAATGTTGGACTAGTTCATCCTCAAGACCAACATATACTTTCAAATCAGTAAAAGAGTAATCCAAAGTTCTATCCTTAGATTTGAGTATTCTTGAGATGAGTTGATTTTGAGTTCTTGAGTTTCGGATTATTTTTTAAATCTTATTCCTAATTATTGAATTGTTATATGTTACACGTTGAGATTCTTTAGTTGATTCATTCATATCTATATTTGAGCATGAACCCTATGAATTGAGTATTCTTTAGATGAGTAGTATTGTTGATTTCTGAGTTCTTGACTTCTCGATATTTCTATTGAGATTCTTGAGTTGATTCGATCAGGTCTATAATTCAGCATGAACCCTATTATAAGTTATAGATTTTGAGAATTTTTTAAAGTCACTTTTTTTTGTTTTAAGCTATGTTTTTGAGAAAGTAAAGAGGACTTTTGAGAAGGAATTATTAAAATATGAATTGAGTAAGAGTATAAGGGAACTAAGTATTCCAAAATGTATCATTTTATTTCATTGAGAAAATAGAAACTTTGATTTCAATGAGTTATGAGTTCAGAGATATTCCAGAGCAATTGCCTCTTTTAATATGATATCTTGAGTAAGTACCTCAAATTGAGAAAGAGAATACTTTTAAACATTGAGCATGATTGTATATTTATTCGTACTAGAATTGATCACTGATATGGGGATCGTTCAGACAAATCAAAATCCCCATAAACCATGTCTTTCCAACATGGGTACATGATCATACTTTTTAGATGAATCCTTAGTGTCTTTGGGATGAGCTTACTAGATCCACTTAGTTATGAGGTTACATACCCTGGCATAATACTTGACAGTTTTGGCAGCGTGGTTGAGACGTTGTATTATCAAATAGCTCATACTGATGTTGTCGGTTAGCGAATCTCCCAAATAGAGTTGAAGGTGTATTTTTATTATATCACTTACTATGTTTAGTTTAGAAATGAGTAAATATTTTTATGTAAATATTTAATGATTTACTTTTTTATGTCTTTACATTCAGTTGAGTATATATATCTATATCTATAAAGTCATTTCATTCAGTTATTTGTTATTCAATAATATTACATACTCGTACATTTTATATACTGATCTGCATTTTTATTGATGCATATACATGTTCTTAGGATCCTCAACAAGTGTTTATTGAGATCACATAATCCTCTCATCAAATTTCAAGTGAGGTCTCCTTGTTCGTGGGGAGCCTAACTTTTTTATAAGTTGTAAGCATTAGCATTTTGAGGTGTCATACTTGTCTGACACTTGTGTTTTTACAGTAGAGCCTTAATAGATAGACAATTTTTGAGAGTCTGTCAGTTTCAGAGGTTTTCTTTAAAACTTGTGTTTAATAATCAATATATTTAGAGAGTTTTGATATTTATTACACTGTTGATTTGGCATTTCTTTCAATTTGATATTTATGTATGATCGAGTTAGTCTTCTTCTTGTAGTAAACTAGGATGAGGGTTTGCTTTGGATCAACATTGGTTCTCGAGTGCCAGTCAAGTCTAGGGTATAGGTTCGGGTCGTGACAAACTTGGCATCAGAGCACATAGTTCCAGTATCCTAGGGTTTCTATGAAGATGTGTCATTAGAATATTATTTATGGTTGTGAGGTCCCCACTTCTATAAATGAGGGACTACAGACATTTGAGAAAAAATTCCCTTTTTTCATACTCTAAATCATGCAATAGAAATGTGTCATAAGGAACTCATTCAAACTTGTGTGTTTCTCAGATCCATTTGACTACCTCTCAAAATCAAGGTGGTTGAAAAGTAAAGCTTAGATCTTTATCGATAAGTTACTGTAAGTGAAAGTCTTCAAAATATCATGAGACTATTGATGGGCTTTAGAGAAGCCTGTGAGTGAGCTTCAGTGTTGAGATTCAAAAGAATGCCCTCTTAGGTATATGAATCGTGTGTTCGGGCTACAACTGAGATGTACTCAGTGACTTTCTTCACTAAACCTTATTTTAATTGAGTCTATTATGACGAAGTATGTTTTAGAGTTTGTTTAGTATTTTTACCCAAAAATATAGTATGAGTTACGATGCTATAAGAAGTATTAGGAAAAGTTCTCAGAGTTAGAAGAATGCATGCAGATGTGTGTAATCTAAGTAGGGAGATAGTGATGAGGTAAATTATGTTGTTGCAGTCATGCACCATGTAACTTATTGGTTAGGAGATTTTTTTATGGGGTAGACTAAGAAGTGATGAGTTTGTGAAGATTTCATAAAGGTAGAGTAATAGTTACTGGTCAAGATTAGTTAGAGTATACTTTAAATAGAAAAGAGTTTAAGTCGATGTAACATTGTGTTAGTGAAAACCAAGTATAGGTGTTGAATAAATGAACAGAGTATACATGAGGTGATAGATCTAATATAGGCTTATGATTATGAAAGGAGGCACATGGTATTCAGAGGGTTATAGAACTAAATAAGCAATGATGTATAGTAAATGGTAAATAGTACTTAAGTTGCGAAAGGAAATGTGACGGTAATTTATAAATAGGTAGGTTGTGAGATAAATATTGACTACTTATCATGCGGTCATAGTGGGCGATTGTTTCTTAATTTTATCTAGTAGTAGTAAACGAGTATAGTTTGTGAGCGATTATATTGATATATGTGTTTAATACCAGACACTATGCTTGAATTTGAGATGAGTATCATGATAAAAAGAATGACAATATCAGAGTGAGGATGTTAGTTTTGAGATCTAATCTAGTTAGTTTTACATAAAGTAGGTGAGGAATTAAGGTGTTAGTTTGCAATAAACTTGAGTGGTACAATGTGGAATTACAACCCTTAGATGAGCGAAATCAAGTGTGGCAATGCCATTAGATTATCAAGAGCAATAGAGGGTGAACCCGAGATCGTATGTTGTCAGATTATGTTCTAGTTTTCTTTATGATTTTCTGTTTGTGCCTAGATATTATATTTGAGTTATCAATATCGAGTAGGCTAATGTGAGCATTATTTATTACCCTTAAGAGATTAGTCGGATAGATCATATATAGTCAATGATGAGCCTCTTAAATATAGTTCAATTTCCTCCAATTTGGTAGATATGATCTTGGAAAGACAATATTAGTAGGCTAAGAAGGAGAAGTCAGACTATGAAGAGTTAGTTTAAGCGACTTCATAAGAAAATATTCGTAATGACTATAAAAATAATTCTATAGAAGCAGGGAAACGCTAAGAGAAGAAGCGTTAAAATAAGTCCTAGAAGGAATCTTAGTGCCTACGCATGGATAGTTTAGTATACATGAGATTAGCATTTTTTGAGGGTAAAGAAAATATAGACCAGTTTAGAGAAGATGGAATAGATCTATAGTTTTACACTGTAAGATTAAGACCTAAGGGGGAGATGATAAGAGAAGAAACCAAGTCAAGTGTTAAGAATTAGATAGTGATGTGTTCAGAAAGAGTTACATTGTTATATCAATCCATTCACACTCTAGCATATTCCTCAAAGTTCTGGTTGATGTTTCTAATATCAGCCTTATATCCATGACTATGTTAATACACTTATAATAGATCCGTATCTATGCTCGGTTCCCAGAATGAGATGCAAACACTTCAACCCATTGATCTCAATCTTACTCCATAAAGTTATGAATACCAGCCTCATGATATGAACCTATTCATATAAGCACTCATGTATCATATTATGCCTTGTCTGGCAAATTCATGAGTTACTCTCAATGTCTAGCAAAATAATGTTATGTAATGCATATTTATATATTAGAGTTCTCAAATGAATCGTGCGTATGATTTTTCGCCATAAATCTCTTAGAGTTATTCTTTTTAGTTTTAAATGTGATGTTGTGTGATTATAGATGGCAGAGAGTTGATGCTTGTATTGTGATTCTTAAAATTTTCAAGTCATGACCTATAATCTTGAAAGATTATGTGAGCGTTGGTGCCAAGCATGCTCAAGTCCAATTTTAGAACTTTGATTATCAATCAGTTCTGCCTATATAAGTAGACAAGTTCAGAAGTCAACAGAGATAGTGATAGTAACTCCTTCCCCTTACATTCTCAGTTTAACCATCATTCTAGGACGAATGATCCCAAGGGGGAGATATTGTAACACCCAAAAAAATCTATGTTAACACCCAAACTATTCTTCGTATGTGAATAACATTGCACCGGTGATTCTTAGATTTCCCATATGTGTAAAGGCCAATTCTTTAGTGTGGAAATGAATTTGGATATGAATTAAGGTCACTAGAATGCTCTAGCACAAAGTTGAGTAGAAATCTTTCATACCAATTAAGTTTTGATGTAAGATTTTACTTGCATCAACTTCAAACGACCATATCTCTTGGAATTTAAGGAGTTACATGTTCCATATTCTATAAAATTGAAGGTATTTTAATCTTCTTTCCAACACCACTAATTTTTCATCAATCCGAGTTTTGAGTAATACATTTTGACCATTTAGTAACCTGATACAGTGTAGTGACAAATTAGCCAACGGGAAATTATTAAAAAGGGTCATTTTTGTATTTTTACCTCTAAGAAAACACTCAACTAATTTTTAGACTAATTGAAGGCCTAAAGCAATCAGAATTTCATCTCCTAATCCCTCATTCTCTTCTTTCTCAGACCCTTAGGTAAAACCCTAACGAAACAAATCAGAGCATAAGCCTTCTATTCAAGATTCTTCTTCAAGGAAAGTCCTTCTCAAATAATTTCATTCTTTCAAACTCAAATTTATTCATACAATTATGAATCATTAATAAGAATCCAAATTCTTGGCCATAGAGTTTTCGAGAAACTAATTCAAATTTATTCATACAATTATGAATCATATCCTCCCATTTTTGGTGTTGATCGTCGAGCTGTGCAGGCAAGCTCGGATGCCTAGAGATGAGAAGAAAGATGCGGAAGTGACTCCCACATCCTGTACCAACATCCGGAGGATTAAGGCGAAGTACTTGAAAGATGAGGTAGAGAAGAAAAAGGCTGCCCCAACGGATACCTCCTCGGTTGTGGATACAGATGCATTACCTACAGAGGTACTTTTGCCTACTCCGGGCCATGGGCCTTCAGGTATACCTAGAACTACCCCTTCTACGGCGCCTAGTATCTCTACTGCTCCCTTGCCTCCTAGGTCGACTGTTGCTACTACTGGTCGGCCCCCACTCACCCAGGCGGCATTACTACGGATGGGGTAGCTAGCCCATTCTGCTGATCAACGTGCTGCCATACTTGAGGCCACCATTCAGGGCATGATTCAAACAGCCCTTGTTGATGCTATGGCACCCTTGAGTTCTACAATTGATGCCCTTGCGGTGAGGATATGGGTGTGCGAGCGTGGCCAAGGGGCCACTGAGGAGGTGACGGACCTAAAGGTTGCTATTGCTGAGCTAAGGAGAGATGTGGACCAGCTGAAGTCCAACGACATGTCAGTGATTTTCGAGACAGTGGAGATCCAGATGTGCCAGTTGAGCCAGATATGCCTCTGGCTACCACCAGAGATGATGTTCGAGCTGAGGAGGTAGATGATTCCAAGTCTTAGGCTGAGACGGATGAGAAGATGCTTGGGGTTGCTGAGGAGGTTCATTATGAGGGCCTTACAGAGACTGACGAGGCCATGGTAGATACATCTATGCAGACTTCTTTGGCAGACACACCCTAGGCTGACCCTAGTGGATCGAGTGCTGCTGCTACTACACCGGGCACTGATGCCCCAACAGACGAAGCGACTGTTTAGACAGGACTCTTTTTACCTCCCTCTATGTCATTTCAATTAATGTTTTAGTACTTTATTGCATATGAGGACAAATAGCTTTTTGTTTGTGGTGGGGTGAGGTATTTCCATACCTTCCTCTTTTGATTAGTGTTTTGTTTATACATTGGGTTTTGTGCTATAAATTGTGTTTTGGCACTGTGTTTTTGGATATTTGAGCTTGTGGCTCCTTGTTCTAATTGTAAATGGTTTTTGACCCTTTTTGAAAATTTTATGCCACCTCTTGATTGTGTTTGAATGTGGTTGTTCTTTTGCAAATTTGAGTATCGGTCTTAATCAATACCAATGACTTGAATAGTGCTCATAATTAAACAAAAATAAATGTGCGGCTACGATGAGGCCAACTAAAGTTGCATAGAAAATATGTGAACTTTTTACATCTCGTTGTGACTAGCCGGTTATCGAATGAGTCTCTTGTGATGAACATTGCACACTAGCAAAAGTGTGGAGTCTTGTTTGTTATTGGTACCAATGCCTTGTGTGATGAGCTTACCGTGAACCTTGCATGATAACACCTAGAATTTGCCCTGTTGGTCTGGTTGACTAAGTGATGCAAGCTCTTGAAATGATCTTAGGCAACAATTTTAAAGAGTGAAACAATTTGACATTATACCTCTGTAACGACCCGAGAGCACCCCCTAGTCATAACACGGCGTACTCGACCTCTCGGAGGTCTTATACAAACCCTTAGCATATCATGAACATTAAAGCAGATGAAAATAGTGGAAAATTTAAAAATTTTCTTTACAATCGAAGTCTTCATAAAATAAGAGAGAGTCTATGACACTATGTCTCAAACCATCTATAACATTTAGAATAACAACTTAGGGACACGACCCTTACATAATAATTACTAGGGACACGGCCCTTACATAAGTCTAAAGACATAAAACATAAAGACATAATGAGATAATTGTACAAGGTAGGTTCATCCTCGAAACTATGAGGACTCCCCAAGTGTTCATTCCCAAGCTCCTTAGAAACCTAACTTCCAAGCATAAGACATCACATCACCAAACCCTACACTTTGTAAAAATGTAGAAGAAAAATGGGTTAGTACAACACACATACTAAGTATGGAAGCCATGCAAGTAAAACCATTAAAACATGCTTAAAGGAACATTTAGTTGAAACCATGATTTATGCACTTTTGAACACCATTCTTTAGAAGAGTTCGACAACATAAGTCATTAAGAACTCACATATAGTTTATCAAACACAAGGGTAGCACATCAACAAAGCATAGTCTCCAAACATAGTCATAATGCATATCTCACTCATTACAAGACAAAATACTCATGCATAGTCAATATCAAGGTCATTGCATCATAATAGAGTAATCACATAAGTAACCCTAGGTTCTACTTGTGCAATGCATAGGTAGGGTCCATAGTCGTACCTACACTAAGTATTACCTTTGGATCACCATGCTCATACTTATCATACATTAGTCTTATCCATAGGTCATATACATAGTAAGGTGACATTCACAAACATTAGTTCATATCAAGAAAAGTCAATCATTAACATAATACAATTAATGCATGCATTATTCATAATCATCATAATAAGATAGAACAACACCATTAAGGATAGGTCATCCAACATGTTCATATCATACATCTTAGTCATAATTTAAATAGTCCATATCATAGGTAAACCATCTTCATAATAATCATACATAACATAGCTTCAACATGCATAAGTCATAATCATCATAATCATAAGAGAACACTACTACAACCATCCCTTAGAATCCCACAAGTGCAATGTGCAAGAGAAGTCCCATGCCCTCCCTTCCACTATGTAGAAACCCTTAAGAAATCCCTAGTAAGAGTTCACACCTTTCATACCTTCATTTACTTTTACATTAGGGAAATATTGCAATAACCGACATAGACCATGAGAGCTACATGGAATTCGGTGTTCTACTCCCAGACCGAAAAGAGAGGGTTAACACTTGCCTAAGGTATAACCATTCGTACATAGCTATCTAGGTGGATCCACTAAGCTAGAGTCCTATGTGGGCACATAGTTAAGGGTCAAGGATATTGCTTCTAGAAACCCTAACTTACTAAACGTGGGGATTTCCATCTCATGAGACAACACATACCGTAAGTAATCCAGACTTGCTAAACGTGAGGAAACCCATGTGGGGAGCTGGACTTACTAAACGTGAGTCCCCCATCTCATTTACATGCCCTTTCGGTGCTAAGCGTCTAATTCCCTTTTGTAATCATCTTTAGTCATCACATAAGTTCACATTAGCCTTTACTAGACTTTTATGTAGACATCTTACCATAATAGCTCAGATGTGTTCATAAGTGACTAACAATCCTTCCACCTTAGAAACACTTAGCAAGTGAGTAAACCTTTCAGTTTACATTACATTATAATCATGATAACTACTTTTCATTCATATAGAAATCATACCATAACATACATACGTACTTCATAGCTAATTCAAGTGTAGAGGGTTAAGGATGAGGAAACTAGGTCATCAACACCACAACAACATAATAGGTATAGCATCATTACAATCTACGTAATTCACCTTTTAAAGTAGTCATTACTCTTTACATTACCATTTAAGGTCATATAGAATACCTTTAGGGGAAAACCCCTCATATAGTCATAAAAGCTCAAGATTTCATAGATCAGAAAACCTTTCATCAAGAACCTTCATCATGTGAGAATGACCTTTCACATTATCATACCATGCATAACATAGACTAGTTTAGAGTACAATTGAGGAAACCTTTCAAGAGACTCACCTTCATTACATTAGAAATAGCCTCATTCATGTGTGTGTGTACATGTGTGAGAAATCCTTTCACATAAAACACCTTTACTCATAGCATGTTCATATTGTGTTAACAAGAATTACCTTCAATTCATCATAACAACAATAATACCAACATCTCACAACATTCATACTTGCATTTCATCTCATCATAACATGCTCAATTATCAACTAGGGTAATAGGGAAGAGGGAACCATCATCCAACTTCATCATACATGAATTAATCAAGTACATTCAACAATACATAAAGAATCACATTGATATCATCTCCTCATAGCCTTGAAGGCCCCATTCAAGACTTAACCCTAGTTCCATAGTAATCATACATAATTTATGGTAATATCATCATACAAACATGAATTACATAGCATCACATTCAATTCATAACCTTCAATCACTATTCAACACAAACTAGGGTTAGAATTGGAGAAAGAAGGGGAAACATGGGTCTCGGGGGGGATTCTTCAAAAATCACCAACACTACATGAAATCATCCATAATTGTTCATATATCATCAATAAAAATCATTTTATAACAACAATTCAATATTTAGAAAGAAGACCCACGTTTTTGGATTGAAATCTACATTTGGGGGATTTTGAAAACCATCTTTGGAAGGACCTCTTGGGGAAAGGGATCCCAAGAGTGAAGAGAAACCATACCTTAGTTAAACCCTATGAATTTCATGTGAAACCTCCCATATACAAGCCCTTTCTAAGCTCCTTCCAAGTTATTCAATGGAGTCTTGAGTTGAGAGAGGTTTGAGAGAGAATTTTGGGAGGGAAAAGAATTGGGTTATGTTTTGGGGTCTTGACTTGTGGTGAATTAATGGATTAGTTTAGGGTCCTATAAACTTATATAGTCCATCAATTAACCACCTAACCGACCTCCCTTAACCCCCTCTTAATTAACTAACTAAAACACTAACCCTCAACTTAAGTAAAAACTGTCAAAACAGTTCCCATCCACGGCTAGCCTTCCACGGACCGTTGGTCAGTCCACTGGCCGTGGTTGGCTTCCGTGGTTTGGGACTGTGGCTCTATATGCTGCAGGACCCTAATAAAACTAATTATGGACTCACGAGGTCCATCCACAGACCGTGGTTTGGTCCACGGGGCATGGAATGGCTCCGTGGATCACCACCAAGGTGAGGAAGCAAAACTGCCAAGGCAGCATAGGGGGACTGTTTTGGGGGCTTGGTTCTAAGTGTTTTCATGAATTAGCTTAAGGTCTTGCTAGCCTATTAAGGTGATTAATCAACTAACTAACCAACCCCATAATCACTTAATTAATTAACCAACTTAACTCCAAATCACCAACCTACAACTAGAGGGATGGAAATTGGCAGCACCTACGGAACCCCTATCCACGAACCGTTGGTGGGTTCACGTGGCGTGGACTGCCTTCATGGTTTGTGACTGGGTCTTCCCTGTTGCAGGGAACTAATTCAAGTTTCAGGACTGATCCACGACCTCACTCCACGGGGCGTGGATCAATTGATGCCTCGTCAATGGCCTTCGTGGGTCAAGCTGTTTTTGACAGCTTTTGGCCAAAGGTTGGGTCCTCCTCAAGGACCCCTTGGGTGGTCCTTGGGGGGTCGTACCCGGTAGTTTGGACCCTAAACATGTCCATATATGAATAATAGTCACTCCTATGGGTTTTAGACCTCAAACAACACACCAAACACCACGACAAGACACTAGCACCAAAGACTAGTTTCCGGACGTCATGGTCGTTTCTTGACGTTTGACCTCTAAAGTCACCAAACTAACTCCAAATTTTTCATCATTTAAACATGTTTCCAACCATAAACTAACATGTGAGGCTCTAGGTCAACCTACTAGATTCAGTCAAGCCTTAGCTAGGTCTTACTAGTTTCGTGCGGGGTGTTACAGAGATGTCCCAATATCCTTATGTTCCCTTCTATTCCTCCTCTATCTTAAGATGATAAGTTCTCCTTGACTCATTCCTTAATTGTGGAGTCTTGGATGTTATATGTGTCCTATGATTCCCTTGTCCCTTAGAGTTACTCTTGTTAGCCTTGATAGGGTTTGGATGCATGGTTATTAAACCTCTAGTAGTTCTAGAGCCCAGTAAGGTTATAATGAGCCTTGGTAATGCTTGAGTTTATTAGGAATGAGTATTGTTTGAGGTTTTAGTAAAAAGGGGGCTTACTCCCAAAGGGGAGATCATGTGCTTAAATAGCAATATTGATTGAGAGTCCCGATATCCTCATCATTTTATTCTATTCCTATTCAAGCTTGAGACCAAAAGTTCCTTTTGGGCTTGTTTTATATCTTGGAGTCATGTGTGTTTTAGAAAATTTCCATGACCTCCTTATTTTTTTGCATGTTTTTGAAAGATTCTTATTTTGTATAAAATGGATTTTTCATGAATTACGTGTTCCTCATATTGTTGTGCATCTTAGTATGGTAATGGCATATTTCATGAGATGATGTGATGAACATACTTTGTTAAGTTTGATGAAATGGCACATTGGCTCCATAATGTTGTGTTGAGCTTCCTTTTAGTTGGAAAAAGACAATTCCTCCTATTATTATGTGATTGATGTTGTTTAGAAGTGTTTGTGTAGGCTCACTCCCAAGGGGGAGATGGTGTGCCTAGCTAACATCGTGTTATGTGCTTATGTGTTGCCATGACTTCTTTATATAATGCATGTTCATGAAAACTTGTGTTTTGAAAGAAAATGAGTTTATGTGAATTGTTTCCCTCATGTTGTGGTGCTTTGAGTAAGAGTTGCCTATTGTAATTCATGAGAAGAATATATGTACATGTTTTAGTTAGGAGTTGAGAAATTCCTCCTTGAATGAAACGCTTTTTGAGAATAAATTGCATATGAGCTCCAAGAGAGTATGTTGAGCATATTATTACTAGGAGATGGTAGTTCCTCCTTGAACATGAAAAGTTATGAGAATCTCATGCACAAATGGGTTGTTAGATATAGTTCACACTTCCTTTTATTGCATTAATCATGTTGAATTGGAGTTGATGTTACCTCTATTGAATAAGTGCACATTATGAATAGTGTATTTTGAGTTGTGCATCATTGTGATGTTTCATGCATGATGGTCTGCTAGTCTTGAGTCTTTAATTACATAAAGTAATTAAAGTGTCATTGGAGGATGAATGTTCCTAAGGGGGAGATAATGTAACAACCCGGAAAACTAGTAAGACCAACCTAGAGCCTAATGGAACTAGTAGGTAAAACAAGAGCCTTACGCGTGAGCTTTTGAGGTTGATGTTTGGTTGTAGGTTGTATATTGACTTCCCGAGCATAGGTTGAGGTGTCTAGGGGTTAAACATCATGGTACGACCCCCCAAAGACCAACCAAGGGTCCTTGAGGGGGACCCTAAAGTCTAAACCCCCAAGGCTGCCTAAAATCAAGAAGCTGCCAAAATCTTATGACCTACGGATGGGGACCTACGCCTCGTAGGTCAATCCACTCCTCGTGGGTCGCCTCCGTAGGTCAAGGCCTCCAATGCCATGTTTCACACTCAAACCACAACCCCACATTACGGGGCGTGACCCCATCCACGGTCCATGGGTGGGGGTCTCGTGGTTTGCACCTATACGCTACCTTAGACTCGGCCAAAGGGTGGTTAGTTTACGAAATTCATTTTTAAGTTGTTTTCATTAGGGGTCATTAAATATGGGTTTATTTCATATATATAAAGTATTTTTAAGGTATTAAACACCTCATTAATTCATTATAACCCAAGACCCCGAATCAAAACTCAACTACTCTTCCCTCCGAGAATCTTCTCTCTAGAAACTCCATTGAAGAACCAAGAAGAAAACTAAGTTAGAGCTTCAATAAGGGAGATTTTCTATATGAAATTGGTTGGATTATACACCTAAGGTATGGTAGGTCTTCATCCTTGGGAAGCTACCACCCAAGGAGCCCTTTCAAAAGCTTTTATCTCAAATCTAGAAAACCCAATTAGCTAGGGTTTCAACTCAACTCCATGGATTCCTTTCAAAGTTGATTTTAAAGGTTGAATTATGTTTGTTTATGAATGTAAGGCTGATTTTATATGATTTTAACACAAATCCTTCAAGAATCCATGAGACCCCCAATCCTAGCTACGTTTTATCTTTACATTATGTGATGGTTTTGCAAGTTGGTTCAATTGATTGGATGTGAGTTAATTTTGATGAAATTTCATGATCTAAGTATGATTCTACATGTATACTAGATTATCCTAAGATTTCTAAGGTGAATTTATGTGATTAGGGATGTGCCATGAAAGAGGCTAATTGAGGGTTTATATGTGACCTTCTAAGAATAATCAACTTCTTGATATAATGCCTTAGATTAGATCACCTAGACATGAATTTATTTAGGGTAAAGCTTCTAAACATGAATTGACTTGATTACGACTTATATGATGGATCATGGTTGAGTAGTATTGAGATTGAGTTTATATGTTCATATATGACTACAATTGATCAAGAATGAGGCATGTGGTTATATTACCTTGAGAATTAGGTAAACTTGATGATCATGTGAGGCATTGCTTGAGATTAAGGCTTGTAACATGAAGATGAATCCTAGGGCTTTAAGAGTGAAAGCTAAAAATGGATAAACTGAGGGTGTTAAGGCTTCGAGAAGAAGCCATTATGTATGTTGAATTGATAATATGATCACATGAGTTTATGCATGATTTGAATGTACTACTTGAGTCATGGTTGTATCTATATTTCTTGTATTGAATGCTAGATGTATTGACTCAATATGACCCTTGAATGCAAGATATGAGGTGTATGCATCATTATGATATTATATGCATATTTATGAATACCTTGAGTAGAAAGTGACTATTATGATATGGCTAAGGTATTAATGAGTTGTTGAATCATGGCATTCCCTTATCTAGTGTGCTAATGCTATATGTTTGGGATGAGTTGATCCATATCCCTTGAAGGGCATATTATGAAGGTTTGTACATGTTGACAAGAATTGTGTGCGAACTTATATTGTGTAAATTTTGGTATTGTTGAAAGGCCATTCTTCTTTTACCCTTACACTTGATTATGTATGAATTGTCTAGGATGATGATAATGTTGTTGTTGTGTCATTTCAAGGACAATTACACACACACACTCCATGCATAAACATGATTATGATGTATCAATGGTGTTAATTGAAAGTATAGTTCTCATATGCACCTTAACACATTATTATGCATGAAATGCACATGACCATGATGATCCTAGTGTGTTGATTGAAAGTCCATTCTCATGAGAACACATGATCTTGGTGTGAAAGTTATTCTCACACACTAATTATGATTCTAAGGTTGAAAGCCCATTCTCACCTAATTGAATCAATGAGGTATTTTTTTAGTTGGGTTGAACGAAGGGTAAAATACCCCTTCAAATATGTAAATCCAATTCAAGACTAAAACAATTAATTTTGGGAAATTATTCTTAACACCGAGTGGATATGGTCAATAAGGTAGATGCCCTTCCACCAATACAATAGGTCAAGTCATCTAAATTATTCTCATAATAGATTGGGTTTCTCGAAGCAATCTCCCTATCCCGTAACTATGTGCCCACATAGGTCTTTAGCTAGTGGATCCACCTTATAGCTATACATTTAATTCTACCTTAGACAAATAGGACACATTCTTTCGGTGTGGCGTTATACGACATCAAATTCCATGTCGGTCACATGGTCTATGTCGTTTAAGGCTATAATTCCTCCATGAACAAGAAAGTGAGTTATGTGCTATGGTTCCTTAAAAGGGATACTTAGTATGAGTGGTAGTATGGGATGTCATTCATACATGGCACAAGTAGACCTTGAGAGTAGCCATGGTGTGTTTCTCTTATTTTTATAAACTATGAATCATGAACTATGACTAATGACTACTCAAGAAGATCTACTTAGTAGGAGTGAGGGTATGGGACTTCACTCATACATGGCACTAGTAGAATTTGAGAGTAGCCATGGTGTGGTTCCATTACATTATGATGATTTATGAGTTATGCATGCTTTATTGTGAATTATGAACATGAGCATGAATATGAATATGGACTATGCTTATGACTTCTTAATGGGTTTACTTAGTGTGAGTGGGGGTATGGGACTTCATTTATACATTGCACAAGTAGACTTATAAGGGGGTTGTGGTGTTATTTCCTTATGCTATGAAGATATATGAATCTATGTATGCATGATATGGGTTGTTGTTATGAATGACTTTACTTATTACAAATTATGAACATGACTGGCTATTTGTCTATATGTATTGGCTATGATTAGGGTCAAGGTACTTTATGCATGATCATGGTGACCTAGAAGTGATACTTAGTGTAGATAGGATTATGGGGTCCTATCTATGCATTGCACAAGTAGAGCTCAAGGTTGCTTAAGTGATGATTACTTTATGATGAGATAATCTTGGTATTTTATTATGTATTATGTTATGATTGGAGACTATGTATTATGCTTTTGTGGGAGACTATACTTGTAATTATGATGATATCTCTTACGCTATGATGAATTTTATGTGAGTTGCTTTATGAGTTGCATTCTCCAACGATTTCAAAGATGATGTTCTAAAATGGAATATAGCATGGTTTCAACTGAAATGTCCCTTTTATGCATGTTTTAAGGATTTTAATGCATGGCTTCCATACTTAGTACTTTTTGTTCTAACCCCATCTTTCTACATTTCTATAAGTGTAGGCTTTGGAGATATTGGATTCCATCCTCGTGGCTAGGACTCTAGTAGATCAAGAAGAAGAAGATTGGTGAGTTCTCATTGTATTTGAGGGCTCAACCATATGTCCCTCATGTCTTTACTTTCATGTTTTAGACTTATGTAATGGCTATCTCCCTAAGATTGTATTTCAAGAGTTTTAATCCAAGTGTTATAGATGGTTTGAGACATAGTGTCATAGATTCTCTTTCATTTTATAAAGGACTTCGATGCACTATTTTCATATGCTCTTACGTTCAAGATATGTTATGAGGCTTATATGCGACCCCTTCGAGGTCAAGTACGCAGTGTTACGTCTAGGGGGTACCCCTGGGTCGTGACATAGCAGGTCAGTATGCTAATCTTATTTTTGATTTCCTTACCTGATTAAATTTAGTATAATATGATACCTACTTATTTAGTTTGTTGCCTTCCATACTCGTCATATTATTTTGTACTGACGCCTCTTGCTTGGGGGAGCTGCATTCATGCCTGCAGGTCTTGTCAACCGACTCAATAGACCTCCCCAGTAGCATAGTTGAGTTCCACTAGGTTTGCTAGCCCCTTCTTTCGGAGTTGCCAAAGTTATGAGGTTTGTTGGTTTCTATTGTATATAGTTTTTGGGTAAGTTGGGGCCCTGTCCGTACCAAGCTTTACTACTCTTAGTGGTTTTCAGACTAGTGTGTTGGGTTGTATACCCACGTTATCGACATATTTAACTTGTTTGTTGGTTGGCCAAAGTTTGATGCTTGTTTGGTGTATTAACTTGATATATAACGTTTATACTTTTCTAGATATCATGGTGGCATGAAAGACCCAAACAAAACTTATCTACTTGCTGGCTACTTCTTTATATGAATTGTTGGGAGTAGTTGTTTCCTTTATATAGTTGTTGATAGGGGCCTTACCGGCAGAGGAATTATTTTGAAGATGAGATACACTCATTTGTTTTCTTAACTATGTGAGGTTACTATACACAATTATTAGCAAATGGTTCAGCAGGGTCGACTCTGACCTAAGTTTTGGCATGAGGTGCCAGTTGCACCGCTTGAGTTTGGGGTGTGACAAACTTGTTATCCGAGGAACATCGTATCAAGATGTCTCTTATAGAGTCTTGCTTATAAATATGTTTGCACCACATTCTATAAGCAGGAAGCTACATTGGATGTTAGATTGGTTATCCTTCTTTTGCTCACCTCATGCTATAGAGTTGGGTCTTAAGGAATTACTTTTCGAACTTATTTTTGATTTTTTTTATACACAGAGATGGCTCACACCAGACAAACCTCATCTATCAACGGGATAGATACAGTTGTAGGTAAGGGTACCCACAAGGCTCCACTTGAGACAACCCATGAGAAGACATCTTCTGAGCCGCACATGGTTTCTCCACCAACTCAGGAGCCTTTGAGGGCTACAAAACCCCTGACACAACCAAAAGTACCACCTCCAGCTCCTTCTATTCAATCTTATCATGACTTCAAGAGTGCAATGTGTATGTTAGCACAGTTAGTCAATGTATTGCACTAACTAGTTGCAAGGAGTTGTCGGTTCATGACTTTCTAGCTTCGAGTCCTCCAGAGTTTACAAGGAAACATGATAGGGAGGACCCTCAACATTTTTTCAATCAGCTTCACAGGATCTTTAGGGTCATATATGCCATATCGACTAAGCGAGTTAAGTTAGCAACCTTTCGATTGTGTGATGTTACATTATTATGCTACAAGATTTTGGAGACATCCAAAGGGGAAGATGCACCTCCACCCTCTTGGGATAGCTTTACCGAACCTTTGATATATCACTATCTACCTCGAGAGATTCAGGATGTCCGAGTAGATCAGTTCCTAAACCTTCGATAGGGGAGAATGAGTGTCCGGGAGTGTAGGCTGAGATTTGATTCATTGTCTAGGTATGCACCAACATTTGTTTATGATGCATGACAGGGTTCAAAGATATGTAGAAGGGATTGATTCAAACTATATCGATGCTTGCACTATCGCTACACTAAATGATAATATGGATATCTCTAAAATTCAGGCATTTTCACAAAGCATACAAGAGCGTTGACATCAGTAGTATAAGAGGGATAGGGTTGAAAGAGATCAGTAGAAGAGGGCTAGGCCCACTAGTTCACATTGACTACTTTTAGGGTGGTCCCAGGCCTCGATATCCTATTAGGCCACCCAAACCTCCACTACATAAGTTCCAAGGTATTAGACTTGATCGTCGTGGACAGTTAGGTCCAAGTGAGGGTTCATGAGCATCGGGCTCTCAACAACAAAGGAGTTCATGCTAAGCTAGGTTAGCCCCGTTGTGTTATGCTACATGCGGTAGAATGCACTTTGGGAGATGTAGGTAGGGTTCCACATGTTATTATTCTTGTGGCAAGAAGGTCATGTGTGGAGGAACTGCCCGACCATAATTCAGGGTGGTATGGCTCAACCGACTGGGTCAGGAGTAGGTTCTTCCTCATCAGCACATTCTACAAGGCATGGACCTTAGACTTCAGTAGGTAGAGGGGGAGCATCTAGTTATTGTAGTGACCAGAACAGTGCATATGCACTTGTTGACTGACAAGACTCAGAGTTATCACTCGATGTTATGATAGGTGCATTGATTGTTTGTTCTTATTGTGTTTATGATTTGATAGATCAGGCTCTACCATAACCTATGTTACTCCATTTGTTGGGGGGAAGTTGTGTTGAGCAACAGAATCATTATATCTACTATTTATTGTGTCTACACCAATAAGTGAGTCTATTATTGCCAAGAGAGTCTATCTAGGTTGCACAAAAGAAATTATTGACCGTCAAACCTTTTTAGACCATAGACATGGTAGAGTTAGAGATGGTTGATGTCGACGTCATTATGGGTATGGATTGACTAGCATCTTTTTATGCTAATGTTAAGTGTTAGACAAAGATTTTTAGATTTCATTTTCTAGGAGAGGCAGTGCAAGAATGGAAAGGTAATATAGAAGCGTCAAAAGGTAGGTTTATTTCCTATCTTAAGGCAAGTAGGATGATTACTAAGGGTTGTATTTATCATCTTGTCCGAGTTCAAGGTATGGATGAAAAACCACCAATTCTCCAATCTATTCTGGTGGTTAATGAGTTTTCGTATGTATTTCCAAATGAGCTTAGTGGTATCTCACTAGAATGGGAAATTAATTTTTCTATCGATATGCTACCAGGTACAGAACCCATATCTGTCCCTTCTTATAGAATGGCTTTTGCTAAGCGAAGGGAGTTGAAGGATCATCTGAAAGATTTGTTGGATAAAGGATTTTTCAGGCCTAGTGCTTCACCATTAGGGGCACCAGTAATATTTGTGAGAAAGAAACATGTCTCTCTTAGGATGTGTATCGATTATCGATAGCTCAACAAAGAGACTTTAAATAATAAGTATCCTCGTCCAAAGATCGATGACTTGTTTGATTAACTACAAGGTACTAAGTACTTCTCAAAGATTGATTTGCTATCAAGGTACAATTAGGTACGACTTTGGGAGAAAAATATTTCAAACATAGCTTATAGAACCAGATATAGACATTTTAAGTTTTTGCTCATGTCTTTTAAATTGACCAATGCCCAGCAATGTTTATAGTCCTGATGAATAGCATATTCATGTCATATCTGGACCTGTTTGTTGTTATATCTATTGATGATATTTTTACGTATTCACATTCAAAAGTTGAGCATGCAGATTATTTGTGAGCAGTCCTTCAGGTTCTTTGAAATCAGGAACTTTACGTAATTTCTCTAAGTGTGAGTTCTGATTGATCTTTATGGCTTTCTTAGGCCATATTGTATCAGATGTGGGCATTATGGCTAATACATAAAAGATTGAGGCCAGGAAGACTGAGCCTAGACCCACAACTCTTATAGAGGTACGTAGTTTCCTAGGGTTAGATGGGTACTACAAAAGGTTTATATAGAGGTTGTCTTCACTTTCAGCACCACTAACAAAGCTGACTCAGAAAAATAGTTAAGTTTCGGTAGACTGAGGCGTGTGCGCATAGTTTCCAAGAGTTAAACGATAAGTTGACATCAGCATCAGTCCTAGCCTTGCCAGATGGTTGAGAGGGCTATGGAGTGTACTGCGACGCTTTGGGTGTTGGGTTAGGATGTGTTTTGATGCAACATGGTAAGGTGATCGTATATGCTTCAAGACAGTTGAGGAACCAAGAAGAACTACCCAACCCATAATTTAGAATTTGTTGCAGTTTTGCATACATTGAAGATCTAGAGACACTATATACATGGTGTTCATGTTGACATCTCCACAAATCATAAGAGCCTTCAATTTATCTTTAAACAGGATAAATTGAATCTGCGACAACATCAATGGCTTGACTTACTGAAACACTACGACGTAAATATTTTATATTATCTAGGGAAGGCGAATGTGGTAGCCGATGTGCTCTGCCACAGATCAATGGGTATTTTATCATATTTAGGTGCTGAGAGGCATGAATTAACTCGATAACTTCATTAGTTAGCTAGCTTGGGAGTCAGATTATTAGAGGAAAGTGATAGTAAGGTAAGAGCTCAAAATACAACCGTATCATCTTGAATCAAGGAAGTGAAGGGACGACAACACGAGGATCCCTACTTAGAGAAGCTCAGAGTCAAGGCTCATGATAAGGAGTCTTTAGCCTTTGATATAGTAGGAGATGGAGTCCCCAGATATAGAGGTCAATTTTGTTTTCCAAAGGTTGTAGAGCTTCGACATCATATTATGGTAGAGGCACATCATTCCCATTATTCTATTCACCCAGGTTTGACGAAGATGTACCATGATATTAAAGAGATCTATTGGTGGCATGGGATGAAGAAGGACATTTTTGAGTTTGCGTCGCACTGCACTAGAAGTCTACTGGGCTGGTCCAGGAGATAGCCATTCCTTTGTGGAAGTGGGAGGCAATTAATATAGATTTTATTACTGGGCTACCTCGATCGCAACATAAGTTTGACTCTATTTGAGTAATTGTTGATAGGCTAACAAAATCAGACAACTTTTTACCGATTAAGACTTTTTTCACAGCCAAAGACTATGCAAGGCTTTATATCAGAGATATTGTTAGGTTGCACAGTGTCCTAATATCTATTATCTCTGATAGAGGCACAAAATTTACAGCTAAATTTGGGAAGTCTTTCCAAAAAGGACTGGGAACACAGGTTAATCTCAGTAACACTTTCCACCCTGGGAGAGATGGCCAGGCTGAGGACACAATTAAAATTCTAGAAGATATGTTACAGGCGTGTCAAGGGAAATTGGGATGACCGCTTACCTCTTATTGAGTTTTCTTATAATAATAGTTATTGTTTAGCATCAAGATGGCCCCTTATATGGCTTTGTATGCGCAGAAATGCAAATTACCCATTCGATGGTTTGAAGTAGGTGAGTCGAGGTTGATTGTACCTGAATTAGTACAACACACATTTGAGTAGGTTAAGCTCATTCAAGAGCGGTCATTGACAGCTCAAACCCGAAAGAAGTCATTCTAAGATGTATGATGAAGAGCCTTAGAGTTTGGTGTCGATAACTGGTTATCTTGAAAGTCTCACCTATGAAGGGTTTTATGAGATTTGGAAAGAAGGGAAAGCTGAGTCCAAGATTTATTGGTCCATACCAAATCTTTCAAAGGGTAGGAAGATTGTCTTATGAGTTAGAAGTTCCTTCGAGGCTAGAATCTATTAATCCAATTTTCCATGTATTAGTGTTGCGAAAGTGCATATGAGACTCTTCTCGCGTTGTCCCAATTGAGGATATTTAGATCACAAAGGAGTTGTCCTATGAGGAAACTCCATTTGCTATATTAGATCGACAGGTCCGAAAGATTGAGGACTAAATATATGGCTTCTGTTTAAATCTTGTGGAGAAACAAGAAAAGGAAAGAGATGACTTAGGAAATTGAGGATGGCATGAGATCCAAATATCCTCAGTTGTTTCATACTTTAGGGTGATAGCATATAAATTTATATCAGTGCACTAAGGTAAGATACCAGTTTGGTTTTTATATTGTTGATTATTAAAATTGGTGTTGTTTTTGTATTTTTTTTGCTAAAAATCTTATTGCAGAGCTATGATGTTTAACTATTGGTGTCATCCTATGAGATGTCTAGTTTGGTATTTTCTGCGTTTAAGGTTCTTAGATAGTCAACTTTGTAGAGGAGACTCAGCCAAAACTTTGGCAACTAACTTCATGACTCAAATTTTTCATTTGGGGACGAATGTTTCTAGGGGGAGGATGTAACACTCGTACTTTCAGAATGTCTAAATTAACCTGAACCTTCATGGCAAAAGTGATTGATAAATTAATAATGATTTGGTATTTCATATTTGAAGTGTTCAAGGGACATATCTCATGTTTTGAAATTAAGCGAGTTGTGAAATAAAAGTTGGCAAAAGTTATTGTAAGTTTCTTTTAAAGTTTTCTATGATATTTGGGTCATATGTCTCGGTTATTTTCTCCCAATATATTAAGGTTTAGGGAGCCCATAAGCTATAGAATTAAAGGTCAACTAGTCTAGTTTCCAATGCATCAAACCTTTCATTAATGCGACTTCAGAATAGAGAGATATTTGCATTTTTTGCAAGATGACTCAAGCAGGCATGGGAAGTGGGCCAAGTTTGGTGGGAACTTGCCAAGGTCGGTGGGAACTTTATTTAATCAACCACCTTCATTTTATTTTTCACTTTCACGTTCCAGCAGCCCAAAATACAGAGAAATTCTCCCGAAATCCATAAAATACACTTTAGGTCTTAGTGATTTCATCTTGCAAGCTTCACGAAAGTTTCTCTATGTTGCAAGCTCATAATTTTGGTATAGTTTTCTTTATGGATTGTGTGGCTTATCTCCGTGGTGGTTGTAGTAGCTGAGGTTTTTTTTGTGTTTGGAGTTTTTGTGCTTTATTTCGAGCTTAAGTTCAAGATATAACCCTCCTTTCATTGATTCTAGCCTTGTTAAGCCGCAAATAATGAGTTGTAACAGAAATCACTATCTTTTGTAAGATTATCATAGTACTTTCCATTCTTGTGTACTGATTGTTGTACTGCCTTATTGTAGTATCAAAGGGGGTTTCGAGTAGAAGTCGATAGGACACTGGAATTCATCAAAAAAAGGTATGTTAAGGTTATTCCCTTCGTTGGGCATGTTTCCTTAAAGCTTAGGAGTGACATAATAGGGTTGTTATCATTTGGGAACGTGTAGACAAAACTGTTAGTGCTTGGCTGATTGAGTGGTTGTTATCCTTTCTTGGGACTCATAATCTGTTAATAATGACCCTATGTAGGGCACGACTTAGAGACTATTCATATAGATTTTTTATAACTAAATTGTTTTCCTTTAGCCTATTAAATTGTTTGTTATTTCCCTTGGAGCTATTATGGTTAGCTGCAGAGCTATGAGCTGCTTAAGAGGGCCATGTTGTTGCCTAAGAGGGCTATGTCTTTCTTACAGGGATATATTGATGCCAAAGAGGGCTATGCCTTGCCTGCGGGGCAATATTGATGACAAAGAGGGCTAAGTTTTGCTTACGAAGATATATTGATGCCAAAGAGGGATATATGTTGCCTACTAGTTGTACTGATGCCTAATAGGGATATCCTGCCTACGGGGTTGTACCGATGCCTATGAGCGATATGTTCAGCCTACAAAGCTATATCATTGCCTAAGAGGTCTATGTGACTTCTTACGCAGACAAGGGGCAGCCGATAGGGGTATGTAGATTGATTTGGCTCCTTCTTGGCGTATGGGGCCTAGGTAGGTAGTGTTGTTTGTTGCTTCTACCTACCGAGTTCATGGGGGCTTGGTTGGGTTGTTGTTTGAGTATAGTTGTATGTTTAGATTCAGTAGCAAGTCAGTATGCTTGTCTTATTGTTTATTTCCTTACCTGATTACCTTTAGTATATTATGCTACCTACTTATTTAGTTGGTTGCCTTTCATACTCAGTACATTATTTCATATTGACACCCCTTTCCTGGGGGTGCTACATTCAAACCTGCTAGTCCCGAAAAACCACTCAACAAACTTCCCCAGCAGCATAGTTGAGTTCTAATAGGTTGGCTATCCCCTTATTCCGGAGCTGCCAGAGTTAAGAGGTTTGATGGCTTTTCTTGTATATAGTTTTTGGGTTGGTCGGGGTTCTGTCCCAACCAAACTTTACTACTCTTAGAGGTTTGCAGACTAGTGTGTTGGGTTGTATAGCCATGTTATCTACCATGTTTTCCTTGTTTGTTGGTTTGATAAAGTTTGATGGTTCTTTAGTGTATTGTTTTGATATATAGCGTTAACATTTTCAAGATATCATAGTGTCCTCGACTGCCCAAACAGGACTTATCTACTAGTCGGACATATATTTATATGAATTGTTGGAAGTAGTCATTTCCTTTATATAGTTTTTAATAGTAGTCATGCCGCCTGAGGGCTAATTTTTAAGCTGAGATACTCTTGTTTGTTTTCTTAACTATGTGTGGCTACTATACACTATTAGCAAATGGTTCAGCATGGTGGGCTCACACCTAAGTTTTGGCATTAGGTGTCAGCTGCGCCGTTGAGTTTAAGGCATGATGCAAAGGGTCGTTCTAGACCAAATTCAATATTCGAGAGCTAACCGTGCATTAGCTCATCCGAGCATGTTTACTCAGAATGTTAACTAAAGTCAAACTTAGGCCCTACCTTGAAAATTAAAAGGCCTAATTGCACAGACTCGCACTGAAAGCCTCGGGAGTCAAGTCGACTATGCTACAAGACTAAAATGACCCTTCTGGAGCTGATGGAATCGTTAGAATTGATTCTAAAGTCATCTTCTTGATCAAAACTGGCCATTCAAGGTTCCAAAGCTCCAAAATGGTGAAACTCGCATAAAAACTAAACCAACGACCATGTGACTGAATTGTCAATCCTAGCAAGAAATAAATGACTTGGGGTGGTTATAGGAAACCTCTAAACAACGAATATGAGGTATAAACACAAAAACTTCATGGAGGTCATTACAACATCCACTACTAAAAAGGACTTTCGACCGCAAAAGTAAGAGTCAAGAAGTACATGAAGGTTCAAATAAGCAAGGAAACTGCTCCCTCATATCTTGCTCAATCTCCCAGGTATCCTCTTCAACTGGATGATGCCTCCAACGAACCTTAACCACATAAATGTATCTTAAATGCAACCACCACACATCTCTAGCTAGAGTGGCAACTAGCTCCTCCATGAAAGTTAACTAGTCATCCAACTCTCCTACATCATACTGAAGCACATGAGACTCATTAGGAACATACCATTACAACATCAAAACATGGAAAACTGGGTGGATAGCTGAGAAAACCAGAGGTAGAGACAACTCACATACAACCTCGCGTCTAGTTGATCTCAAAAGGCCCAATAGACTTAGGGATAAGCTTGGCCATCCACCCAAATCTCACCACACCCTTCATGAGTGACACATGGAGAAAAACACTACTGCCCACTAAAAACCCCAAAGGTCGCCGCCTACGATTAGCATAACTCATGCGCCTACTCTGACATGTCTGAAATTTGTCCTGAATCACCCTCACCTGGTTCAAATCCTCCTGAATCAAGTATGTACCACACGGTCTAGGTGCTAGGGACTCAATCCAACCAACTGGAGGGACAACACCTACCATATAAGGCCTCAAGCAGGGCCATTTGGATACTAGAATGTTATATGCAAACTCAGCTACAGGAAAGAATTAGTGCCAGTAACCTCCAAACTCAAACACAGTCCTGCAACATGTCCTCAAGAACTTGAATAGTATGCTCCGACATTCCATGAGCCTGCGAGTGGAAAGTTGTGCTAAAGTTGACATTGTTGCCCAACTCATCCTGAAAAGTCCTTTAGAAGCTAGAAGTAAGTTGAGCACCCCGATCTGATATAATAGAGACCAGCACACCATGACGACAAACCACCTCACGGATGTAGATACGGACCAACCTCTCAGTGCTTAATAAAGACTGAATTGGGAGGAAATGAACTAACTTGTCAATCAATCAAGTTGACCCAAATTCTATCAACACCTCTAGAAGTCCAACGCAGACCTGCCACAAAATCCATAATGATGTGATCCCACTTCCACTCGGAAATGGGTGATCTCTAAAACCCACCTCCAGGTCTCAAATGCTCAGCCTTCACCGGCTGGAAACTAAGGCAACGGGATACATAGTCTGCAATATCTCTCCTCATGCGTTCCACAAACATTGATGCCTCAAGTAACAATACATCTCCGCGTGCCTGGATGAATAGAGTATCTAGAATCATAGGCCTCATAAAGTACGAGGTGAATCAAGCCCCCAACTCTCAAAACCCTATTTGAGTCCAATGTAACCTGACCGCCATCTGCTAACATCCAATCTCAAAGCACCACCAAGGCCTCATCCTCAAATTGATGACTACAGATCTAATCAAGTATTGAGGACTAAACTCCCACATAGGCTAAAATATTCTTAGAATCTGAAACATCTTATTAGCTAACGACTAAATGCCCAAAGTTAAAGGTCGCTCCAAAATAGATAAGAAGACTAGACTACACATACTCACTCCTTCCAACTCAATGCATCTGCTACCACATTTGCCTTTCCCCATATGGTAGAGAATAGAGAGGCCATAGTCCTTCAGAAGCTCAATCCAGTGACGCTCCCTCGAGTGAAGGTCCCTCTGGCTCATTATGTACTAAAGACTCTTGTGATCAATGTAGATCTCACAGCGAACCCCATACAAGTAGTGCCTCCAGATCTTAAGCGCAAAAACTACCTCCGCCAACTCCAAGTTATGGGTGGGGTAACGTAGTTTCGCTCATTAAGACTAAGTTACCTCAACGGATAAGCAATAATCAAACCCCGTTGCATCAATACACTACTTAAAACAATGTCTGATGTGTCACAATATACTGTGCAACCCTCACCCTCAATTGGAAGAGTCAATATAGGAGTGGTCAATATTTGCCCGGAACTACCATGATTCCATACTTGGACATCACGTTGAGGGATGGCAATGGGGTGGGGCGGGTGTGGAGCAGAGTGAGTTTAGGCCTATGTGTGGTTGGTGAGGGACATAATTATGGGTGTGGGGTGGATGCAGGGTGGGTTAAAATAGATTTTTATCGATTCTTAGTGGGGCGGGTGGATGCGGGCATACCGTGTAATTTGTTGAAGCTCTAGCCTCTACAACTACGTAACTGTTGTTGTTCTTTTTTTAAAATTTTACCTTTTTGTTAAATTTAAATCTGAGCTGCTTCATGTTAAATTTTTATTTGTATTTCATAATCAAAAAAATTGTAGTCAAATGTTAAAGCTAATTAACAAAGTGAAAAAAAAAATTATGCGGGGCGGGTTTATGCGGGACGGGTTAATGTGGGGTGGGTTAAAAGTAGTAAATTAGTCAATGTGGGGCGGTGCAGGGTGGATTAAAGTCTCCACAGATTTATGTGGGTTTGCCCCGCAACCGCCCCGCCCCATTGCCATCCCTAACCACGTTCCCAAAGAATGCTACATACTCAAGCCAAAACTCACACTTTGAGAACTTGGGATAAATTTGTTAATCTCTCAAAGTCTTGAGCAAACTCTTCAGATGTTTCTCATGATCACTCCTGCTCTACGAGTATACCAGGATGTCATCAATGAGCACAATAACAAACAAATCAACATACATCCTGAACATCCATGTCATCAAGTCCATGAAGGTGGTAGAGGCATTAGTCAACCTAAAAGGCATCACTAGGAACTCATAGTGGCCATATCGAGTTCTAAATGAGGTCTTTGGGATATCCGCTGCACTAAACCTCAACTGATGATATCCTGACCTTAGATCAATCTTTGAAAACACTGCGACACCGTGAAGTTGGTCAAATAGATCATCACTCCTAGGCATGGGGTAACGGTTCTTCACCGTCACCTTATTCAATTGGCTATAATCAATACACATACACATTGTACTTCCCTTCCTCTTCACAAATAGGATGGGGATGCCCGAAGGCAATAAACTAAGCCTTCTAAATCCCTTACCCAATAGATCCTAAAGATATACGCTAAGCTCCTTGAGCTTTGTAAGAGCCATCCGATATGGAAGAATAAAAATAGGTTGAGTAGCCGACTGAAGCTGAATAGGGAAATCAATATCACACTCTAGGATAGGCCAGGTAGTTCGGTAGGAAACATATCTACAAAATAACGGACAATTGGAATAGACTCAACTAGAGGGATATCCCTACGCATATCCCTCACATAGGCCAAATAAGACAAACACATGCTAACCACTAACCTCTGACCCTGAATAAAAGATATATAACTCCAACCGGTGTGCTACTACTAAAGCCACGCCACACAACCGGGAAAATACCAGGCATGGCTAAGATAAAAGTCTTAGAGAAACAATCTAAAACTGCACGGTAGGGTGATAACTATTTCATGCACAAAATCATGTCAAAATCAAGCCTATCCAGAAATTTAAGGTTAGCCTGGGTGTCACACCCTTGGATAGTAACTAAGCAAGATCGAAACACATGATCCATTACTAAAAACTCACCCATGGGAGTCAACACATGCTACGGTGCTACCATAGGCTCAGAAGTCATACCCATACGAGAAGCAGAATACATAGACACATAGGAATAGGTAGAGCCTTGATCAAATAAAGTCAAGGCGGGCTGATGGCATAAAAGAATCGTACCTATGATCACATCAATTGATGTCTCAGCCTCCTCCCTTACTGGAGCTACATATAAATGGTCTTGTCTGCCTTGCCCTAGCCATCAGTCCTACCACCTCTCTACCTCCCCTGGGACCATCTCGAATACCAGTTGTCCACCACAACGCTCCTAACCCTAGCCTCAGTCCCTAGCTAGAGGTATTGTTAGTGGAGCTGGTAGAGTTGCATGTCGAGCTACCTGTGGAGATGGACCAATCCTCTTACGCAAATGGCATAGTGACCCAAGTCACCACAAACAAAGAAACTCGGATATGATTTGCTCCCATAAAAATGTCCACCACGACCTAAAGCGTAAGACTGGACCCATGACTCTAACTAGAACCAACCTTGCTCTGGCTGTACCGATCACCCTCTGAACTCTACAATGAGGCTTAAACATGCCAATAGGGATGACCATGCTAAAAGCACTATCGAGTCTTGTCATGTACATCTCAGGCCGTAGAATGCGACACATTATAGCTACCCTCATATCTAGCTCTCGTGTCGCTACCCCTTAGGCCTCAAAATGAGCTTCTCAATATGTGGGTGTGATCAACAACATCCAAAAAGGATCGACTTGTAGAGACCATGGACTAGGTCTAAATTTGAAATTGTCGCCTCAACTCATGAACAAAACACCAAACTATTTCCTCCTCAGTAGGTAAAATCATGGTAGCATTATAGGATGTTCATTAAATCTCACCTTATGTTTAGACACTGTCATAGAACCCAGCTCTAACCTAGAGAACTGATCCTTGAGGTGATCTCTGATGCTACGAGGGATGAACTTGGCCAAAAAAGCCTTAGAAAACCCATTCAAGTTTACTGGGGGAGACAGAGTTGGTCTTTTCTTAATAAAGGTACGCCACTACTGTTTAGCTTGTTCATACAGTCGATTAGCAGTAAAGTCTGCTCCTCTTGACTCCACGAGACCAAAAGTATACAATCGATCACAGCAAGTAGTCAGAAACTCATGGACATCCTCATTCACAACCCTAGAAAACCTCTGATTTGAAAGTGTTAAGAGCAATCCGAGCATATTCTTCGTCTCTAGTGACATAGCTCTAGCCGCAATCACACCTGGACGACCCAGGTGGTACCTGGGCCTGAGGTGCCTCTGTTGCAGGTTGATCCTAGTGATACAATACGGGTGCAAGTGTTAGTAGTAGTGTCGGTATTGGCGCAGGTGGTAGAGTTAGGGCTTGTTGTATGCCACACAGCACAATCGAAAGCTGGGCAATGGCAGCGTAAAGATCTGAAGCCATAGTCGATCCGAGTAGCGGCTAAGTTGGTCTCGACCTCACTGGTTGGTCTAGAACACGAGCTGTTGGAGGGCTGGCTACTAGCTTTGTATCCCGCTCTCAATATGGAGTTGATGTTGCACCATTATCAGTCAAGGGAGGTCGACTCCTACCCCGAGCCATCACACGGCGCATACAATCCATCTTGCCAAAAGAGTGAAATAAGTGGGATTTTAAGAAACTAGTACACACAGGCTACACGAAAGTGATATAAAATAGAAGAATTCCTAAAGGCACCCACTAGCATCTCAAAGATTGGATACAAACGTCTCCCCACCGATCTGTAGGACACATCTAGGTAATAACTTTGTACAAGTGACACCGGTAAACCTCTAATACTAACTTGTCACGACCCAACTTGAGTCGTGACAAGTTGTATCATAAGAAATCTTATCTCAAAACTATCCCAATCAGAAATAGTTAAATGAGAGCCCTTATTTGGACCCGAAGGAGTTGGTTAGTAGGAGTTCATAGAGTTGTTAGAGTACTAAGCTTGAAGGTGGTGGTAAAGAGTAATAGTTTTGGGATGAGATTCCTTATAGAGAGGTATAGTACCCAAACCTAAGGATTTGGGTTAAGCTTGAATATAGTAAGAGCATAAAATTATACTCAGACCTTAGTAAGAATAACCCAATTCCATACCTAGTCCAGTCATCATTCGAGGATGAATGATCCCTAGGGGGAGATATTGTAACACCCCAGAAAAATTTCCGAACCAAAACTCGAACCGTTCTTCGTAGTGAGTGAGATTTTACCAGGGAATTAAAAAAATCCTAAAAATTAAGGTCAGGTCACTATATGTAGCACCTTGGGTTCCAAAAAGAACTAAATAGGAAATACCAAAATCTGAAATTTTGCAAGTTAAGCTAAGTATGAGTTTTGGGTCGATTTCAAATGACTATAACTCCTAGATCAGGACTAGTTAGGTGTGCTACCAGATACTGTAGGAAATATCTTTGAATTAGCTTTCCAACACCACCAAGTTTGCTAAGTTTTGAGTTCGGATGAGTGAGATATGCCCTTTTGAAGTCAGGCTATCCAAATAAGGAAAGTTACCCGAAAATAGTAAGGGGTATTTTGATTTTTTCGTTACCCAATCAGATTTACTTCGTTTTTAGTAATGTTTTAAGGGTCTAATCCAATTAGGCTCAGTTTTATAATCCTAATATACGCCTAGGGTTTTAGTTGAGAGTTCAACAAGAGAAAAGAAGAGAAAAGAGGAAAGGATCAAGGCGTTCGTCGAAGTTCTTGAGTTCTCTTGCGGATTTTCACCATGGGTTTGATCCCTAAAAGGTATGTAAGCTTCCATATTGTTGGTTTAGTTCACCCACACCCCAAACATGTTATTTTTAGCGTAATTTCATTCTCAAAAGTTGAAGGATTTATGTTCTTGATAGGTGTTCTTGAAGTTCATTCTAAATCTTGTTTTGTTGGAGTTTTGATGATTTCTTGAGATGAAAGTGACATTTTGAGTGTTTTTTTTTAGTGGATTAGTGTGTACTTATGTTGGGTAATTGAATATACGGAAAATTTGAGAAAAAGAAATCGATTAAAAGCAATTTAGGATCAGAAAACGAGAGGCGAAATTCGTCGAACTTGGTCTGGGGAAAGGCTAGTGTGGCGCGCCCCAGATGCACCCAAGGGGTTGAGGAGGTGCCCCTTCAGTGCTCCCATATACAGCCTCTGAAGTTTGGGGATGGCACCCCGCGCCCAGAACGCGCCAGGGTCACCTGCCCCCACTCATTTTCCGTCGGTTATCCCGTTTGAGTCCCTTTTAAGTGTACCTTGACTCCCTTTGATTTTAATCACTCTAAAATACTTCTAAACACTTAGAGATCATTCATAACATGAATCATAACCTTGAATTAATAATTCAAATTCAAGGTAATGGTAAGAGTTAAGTATTGAGAGTTCTTCCAAACATTTTGAGAAAGTCCCTTTGAGTCCTTTAGAGGAGTCTTCTACATTTTCTAATAACTTGTTTCAAGAATCAAGTAACTGAGCATGAGAGTGAGGAGATTGTATTCATGAGTCTATTTTCTCATCACGATATCATTCATATCATGAACCATAACTCTTGAATTCATAATTCACATTCAAGAGAGAGTTAATTGTAGAGTTCAAGAAAGCCTTTGAGTTCCACTGTGAATCTTTTGAGATCCGTAATTGATTTGAGTTAAGTTTTGAGTAAGTAAGTATGAGAATGAGAAGAGTCATATAAATGAGTTCATTATTTATATTTTGACCCTTGAGTCATGAGAAGAGTCGTATAAATGAGTTCATTATTGATATTTTGACCCTTGAGTCTAGTCGTTCGTTCCCATAATTCCGCATGAACTCCATAAATTGAGTATCATTGAGAGGAGTAGTATCTTCAAGTTCTATGTCTTGAGTATTGAGTTCCTAATCCCCTTTGAGATTATATGTCTAATCATGGGACTATGGCATGCTACCCATGATGTCCTTGAGTTGAATTGTTCAGGCCCATAATTCTGCATGAACCTTATAAGTCGAATAGTCTTGCAATGAGAAGTATCTTCGAGTCCTTGAGTTGAGTAGTTCATGCTCATAATTCTGCATGAACCCTCTGAGTTGAGCATTCTTAAAATGAGTAGTATCATTGAAGTTCTTAAGTTTCAAGTATTGATTTCTTTATATGGTTATTGAAAACCTTGTATTGAGTCGTTCATGTCTATAATTCGACATGAACCATATTTTAAGAAGTCTTTTACAAATGCTTTAAACTTGTTTTAAGACTTGAGCATTGAGTTAAATAAAAGTAAAATTGAAGTTCAATTTCTTCAAAAGATAATATGGGAACTAAGTATTCCTAAAGAGAAAATGCTTTCACATTTAAACAAGAAAAGGAAACCTTGATTTTCAAAGAGCCTTTGAGCTAGTTTTCAGAAAAGAGTAAATGCTTTCACAATTAAGTGAGAGAGGAAACTTTGATTTCCAAGATAGCCTTTGAGCTAAGTTTTGAGCAATTATCTCAAATCACAGAAATAAGTATGTTTTTAACCATAAGAGCTAGTATCATATTTTGGGAGTAGTATATTGAGCACCGATATGGGGGAGAATTAGACAACTCACAGCCCCTATAAACCATGTAGCCATCATAGGTAGAAAAGGGTCATACTTTTTATATTATTCCTTATTGCCTTTTAGAATAGACTAGTAGATCCACTTAGTAATCAGGTTCTATACCCTTGGCAAGGTATAGGACAGCCCTGACAGCGTGAGGCAAAATGTTGTATCATCACAATAGCTCTTAAATGATGGTTGTCTATTGGAGAAACTCTCATAGAGATATTTGTATTTTTATATACACAGAGTTTACTTGTATTTTCATATACAAACAAAGTTTATATTGTATCCTTGCATACAAACTGAGTATAATGTATTCTTAAATACATTGAGTTGCTTTCTATTATTTTAAAAGCTTTCCATATATTGCATCTCTTATTGTTGCTTTATATTGAATTGAGTATCTAGAGTTGAGTATCCAGAGTTTGAGTACCAAGAGTCTACTGTCTTATTATTAAGTTAAGTCATATTTCACTGAGTTTAATATCTTATTATTGAGTTGAGACTTATTTCACCGAGTTGAATATTCTATCGTTGAGTTGAGTGAGTTGAGAAGAGGTAAGTATGTTTCCTTTTTATCAAGTTCAAGCTTATGTTATGCTTTAGAATTCCCCTCACATGCTCGTACATTCCACGTACTAAGCCATTTGACCTGCATATTTTCATGATGCAGATCCAAGTATTCAGGATCATCAACAGGAGCTTCGTTGATACCATATGGAATTCGAGTTAGTTATGGTGAACCTCCTTGCTTCCGGAGGGTTCCACTTTTACTTTCAGTTATATCAGTTGTTAGGAGGTTGTGGGTCTTGTCCCGACTTCCATCTTTGTCATTTAGAGGCTTCATAGATAGATAGTAGAGTTTCAGAAGTCTGTTCATTTATTTTGTAAATGTTTTAAAGACTTGAGTTGCCTATTATTGGCTAGTTGAATATTCCATTTATATTCAGATTTAATTATTTAAGTTAAATCTTTGTATTTGAGTTTCATGAATTTTATTCAGTTTTTAAGCTTTTGTATGCTTCAGTTAGTCTTCCGCTTGTAGTCAGCCAGGATGAGGGTTCACTTGGGGACCAGCAATGGTTCTCCAGTGTCAGCCACGTCCAAGGTGTAGACTCGAGGAGTGACACCTTGTGGGATTCAACCCCGATTCTTAGTTGCATGTTTTTATTGACAACAACTGCTTACTCTTCAAATTTGTTTTTGAGAGTAGTTTGAGTGTTATCAAATATTGTGTTACTTCCGAGGAATGGTGGCTAAGAATTCAATTAGTGAAGTTAGTTGGTGAATGATGTTTGCATAATCAAGACACAACTTCCAATGCAAGTGTCTACGATCATACAATAGTATAATAACCCAACCAATGGTTGGGATTGTTCCAACAGGGAGTGGTTTTGAGAATTAGTAGAAAAATAAAATTAAGTTCTAATTAATCATAGCTAAAAACATTGTCAAATACAAACACACTAAATCTAAGGGGTGACACAAAAGTGTCAATTAACAATGGGGGTTTGTAACAAGTAAGCAAAAATCAGCAAAAACAGTGAAAATAAAGAAAGATACTAATATGGAGACGGGATTATTGGGATGTGATAGGATTACGGGATAGACTAAATCATTGGGTACATGCTTTTAGTAGTAAATTCATTGAATATTTGTGACTAGGCTAGACTATAGTGGGGATAAATTCTCTCTTGACCAACTTACCCCGAATCAAATGGGTTCCTCTCGGACACCCACTTGCCGCATGAAGAACAACCTCCGCCTTATCTCACTCACTCTATCAAGTTGAGTGTGTGGGAATGATACTAGGGTTCACTCTCTCGAGTTGAACCTCATGTCGACTCACTCCCACCGGCCATCAATTTAGTAGTCTTAGTTTTACGTCCTCTCTCTCGAGCAGGTCGAAAACACAAAGGTGAAATCATATTTGCAACTACAATTTCATTAAGGTCCACCACAACTACTAAATGAAATCACATCAAAACAACAAATAAACTACCAACAAGCAAGACCCAACAGATAATCTAACCCATATTCAAAAAATCACACCCCAAGAATTGGGGTTTTAGCTAGACATGTAAAATAGATAGAAATCTATACCAAAATCAATTTGCATTCAATTGGGTATGAAGATTTATGTCTTAAAACAAGTCAAAAGTGAAGAATCCACAAGACCCAAGTCCAAAATCTTGGAGTTGAGACCCTTTGAATCTTCAAGTTCTTCAAAACCCTCTCCAAGCTTAGAACTCCAAAGTCTATATTAAAAATTTGATACTAAAATCTGATACTAAGCTACAACTCTCAACGAGTATTTATAGTTTTCAAAAATTTGTGCTGCAGTGGATCACTTGGCGACACTAGTTGGAATCGCTGATCAACTTGGCGTTTCGCCCTTTGGTGTAGTTCATCTCTGTCTTGCGTTTGCCTTCAGCATCATCATGTTTTGGAACATTGGGGGACATAGTACTGCTTCACAGAACTGCTCGGCGTCACGTCGATTGCTCCTTTTCACCGCCGATTTGATCATTTCCTTCAGGGCTCAGCACACTGGAACCAAAGGCGAGACTAAGATCTTCTGGCGATTCGCCAAATGGGTTCGGCGATCCGCAGATCCTCATTTCTTCGTTCTTTTCAGATGCCTTTGTTCCTTTTTTCTAAGTAGTGTCTATGTTTTTCTTCAAACTCCAAATAGCTAAAACTTAAGGGTTTTCATCAGATATTGAGACAAAATATGCATTTGAGGACACTAATTCTATCAAAATATAGCCCTAAATGAGTCCAATTTGTGGACTCATCAGTGAACTCATTGAATAGTAGTAGACTATTGCTTGGCATTGTTGTGTTGTTGATTTGCAAGTCTAAAGATGAGCGATAATTATAGTGACAACGATAGTCACTACGGGCAAAACGGCAATATGGCTAATGCAAATGACATGCAAATGAATCTCATTGCAACAAATGGAGCTATCCGGTTTCCACACACAATAGGGAGGGAGATGTTCCATAAAACCCGAACAATGCTACAGTTGCTCCAAATAAGTGGAATTTTTGGACGATTAGCTCATGAGGGCCCTCATGAGCACCTTTGAAATTGTGTGGATGTATGTGGCTCATTCATCTTCAAGAACCACTCACAAGTGTTGATTTGGTTAAGATTATTCCCTTTCTCTTTGACGGGGAAGCTACAAGATGGTTGGCCGAGTTACCGAATGATTCTATCACTTTGAGTTGAAAAATGCTTTCTTAGAGAGATTTTTTCCTCCCTCGAGAATGGTATGGTTAGAGACAGCATCCAAAACTTCAAAAGAGTGGGAGGTGAACCTCTTCACGAAACATGGTTACGATTTTGGGAATTGCTTCAACAATGTCCAACACATGGTGTTCCCAACAATTTGTTGCTACAATACTTTTATTCTAGCCTTGATTCAGTCAATAAGAGCTTTGCTGATCAACCTATCTAAGATGGGTTGATGTAACAACTATTTGATGTGGCAATACTATTGCTAGATGATATGACAAAAGTGAACCGAACATGGAATACTATAGAGGATCAAGTATCTTCTCAACAATGGGGAACAAGCAAGGAGAAAATGGAGAAGGATCATGAGTGAGATGAAAACATGGCTAAAATGATGAGCAACTCGACTCCAAACATGTCATGGGAGGTTGATCAAAAATGGTAAACGTAGTTTGAACAAGTAGTGGGCAGTACTCGGAGTTTAAGGCATTGTACAACGAAGAAGTGAACTACTTGGGAAATCAATTTGGGGATTCTCATCCTAACTACCCAAGACATGGTGGGAACCATGGTTGGAACAAAGATCGAGATAATGGTTAGAGAGATCTAGGTGGAAATCGGAGAGATAGGGAAGTTGAAAAATATAGGTATGTTCCACCTCATGATCGCCCAAAACCAAAAGAACCAGCTAAATCGAAGGAAACCGAACTGAAGAAATGCTAACAAGGATTTGCAAAAAAGTTAAAGGGTCCTAAGGTGTTAAAGGAGTTGAAAAATGACTTCTCCACCTTGACTCAAATGGTTATTTCTCATTTGATGTCAACCAAGTAGCTAAAAACCCAAATGTGTTAAATCTCTACCTATCTCAATCCAAGACAAAAACAAACGTTGCCTACTAACACCACCCAAATCCCAAAATTGATTGTTGATGAAGTGAGAATTGTGTTGTGCCATGACTTTACCATGAATAACGTGCATTGTGAGTGCAGGTTGAAAAGAAGTTGAAATATTGAGAAAGGTAACATAGTCGATGCCAAAATAATTTTGACGATTCGCCGAAATCATTGTGCGAACTTTTTCAAGTTCGCCTTCAATGCTAAAAATATGGTATTGTCAATTTGGCGTATAGGGATCCAATCGGGGATCCACTGAAGTATGTTAAGCAGACTCCATTAAGTCCACTTAGTTGATCTTCAAGTTTGGTACTCAATATGCATCATCGGTAAGCTTAAGCTCTTTCGGCGATCCAGCAAATTCATTTGGCGATGTTAGTCGTAGTACACCGAATTTGCCTGAGTTAAAAAGGCCAAGAGTCTTTTCAAGTTCTAAAAGAAAACCTTTCATATTTTTTAGCTCATTTTCTTCCTAAACTCCTCATACTCTTGTTTTGGTGATTTTGGGTGCCTTTTGTGCGTCGATTCCGTTGCTTGGAGCATGTTGAAGTGCTTCATTCTTGATCCCAAGCCCATTTCCCTCATTTTTATGCCTAACTATCATCTCTGAGGTTCATTTTTGAGTTCTACAACGTTATTTGTGATAAACCTTGATGTTTTGATATGGGCATGGTATAATGTTGATATATTGTTGTCTAATTTATGTGGATAGTGCTAAATGCATCATATTGAACTGTTCCCATATGTTAGGATAGTTGATTTTTTTCCTAAAACTTCTATAAATAATTGTGAAAGTTGAAATTTTGAAATTGAATCCTTAATTGTATTGGCTTTGCTTTAATTGAGTATGGATGAAGTCTAATTAGCTCAGTGTTTCCCCGAAGACTTGCACTTTCCCAATGATAGATAGAGTCACAACTTTCTTAAGGGAAAATTGTCAATTTTGGTAGTACTTTGTGGAATCTAGAGGAAGTTTGAGTACCAATGGGTATTAAAGCATGTGGGTAGACTGTAAACATAATTGGGTATTGAGTATTGTTGTGTATTGGTGTTTAAATTGTGAAGATAGGCACTAGGCTACAAATTACCTATTCGACGGGCTTGTCTTAGCTCTCCAAGGTGATTAGGCACATCGCCGAGTAATCCCCAGACCGCTTTTTGCGCTTGAATATGTGACCTAGGCACTGTCCCATTCAGCGGGCTTGTCTTAGCTCGCTGAAACCCACTTGGTGAATCGGCAAGTGGGAGTGGATATTGCCCTTTATGCATGTTCCTTTTAATTTTACACTATGACTTTCAGCGGACTTCTCTTAGTCCGCCAAAACAAACTCGACGGATCGCCGAGTTGGAGATGACTCTGCCTTTCATGCTTGAGTAAATTTTAGTTGTGGTCTGGTAACTCTAGCGAGCTCTCTTGAACTCGCCTAACCTGTTAGGTGAATCGCCTTCCCAGTCGACGAGCCTAAGAAATAGTTTTGAACTGTGCTTGTTTTAAGTTTGATTTGAACTAACCTTCACCCGATCTATATGTTGAATGATTGTGCCTTGAGTGAAATTTCTAGAACCAAAGGAAAAAGAGTTGTATTCTTTGACTCAGTGCCCGAAAGAGAGTCTCCTTCTCCTTCCCATTTGAAAAGAAACAAGGGGATTTCTATCAACAAGCCATCTGAGGGTCCCCACCAACAACAAACTACTCCACACTCTTCTACGCATATGAGTGAGTAGCCAAAGAAGGTGGTTGCTAGAAAAAGGATAGATAACTGGTCCAAGTTGGGACAGCCTCCTCAAGATAAGTCACATGCCTCTCGTGTTCTCCCAATAATTGCACCAAGGTAGGGGTGGCAATTTGAGCTCATATTAATGAAATGAGTCTATTTTGCCCATATTTAATGACTTGGATCACTCATATTTTAATTGGTCAAATATGGGCTTCAAGCTATTTTAAGAGTCTCTACAAATGTGGTCAAAATGGGTTAAATATGGGCATCCATATTGACCATAATAGATCACTTAGTTTTCACTTCCACTCAAAATTCATAATTGTGCTAAAAAAAAAATTAAAATTCAATTAATTTTCAAACTTAATTGAAAAACCATATTTATTTATTTTGCTTTTGGAAAGAAAAAAAATTTAGGGGTAGGTTGATGGAAGGGGGGAGCCATGGGGTGGGGCTGCCCGGGGGGAGGGAGTAATTTTTGTTTTATTTTTTAAAACCAGTTTTCTTTAGGGGTCGGTTGGTAGAAGGTGGGGGGGAGGGGGGGTATATTCTTTCTTTTAAAAAAAAACAAGATCTTTTTGTTTTTGGAAAACAAAAAAAAATTAGGGGTAGGTTGATGGAAGGGGGGAGCCATGGGGTGGGGCTGCCCGGGGGGAGGGAGTAATTTTTGTTTTATTTTTTAAAACCAGTTTTCTTTAGGGGTCGGTTGGTGGAAGGTGGGGGGGAGGGAGGGGTATATTCTTTCTTTTTAAAAAAAACAAGATTTTTTTGTTTTTGGAAAACAAAAAAAAATTAGGGGTAGGTTGATGGAAGGTGGGGGGGGGGGGCAAGGGGTGGGGCGTGATTGGGGGAAGGGGTAATTTTTTTTTTTTGGAAAACAAAAAAATTTAGGGGTCAGTTGGTGGAAAGTGG
>JAJOOR010010339.1:0-60804 GCA_036250505.1 Solanum acaule | reverse complement strand
TACTCCTGGATCATCCTGAGCTAGGAGTTATGACTGCTCAAAGTTGGCCAAAAACTCACTGATTTCCCACACTTAACCAAATTTCCAGGTTCTGAACTTTTTCCAAAAGTGACTACTTCCAATTTCAAGCTACTTCATATTCATTTAAATTGTCGGATGTAACACAATTAAAACGAAATTACATAAAACCCCCTCATAGAACCTCATTATAAAGTTAACACAAAGTCATAGGCTCTTGCTTAACCTATCATTTTCCGAGTCGTTACACGACATAACTGTCAATACTCATATCAATGTCTTTACTATCTATAACCTTATTTCCATATTCACACAATTCTCATCCATGTATCAAGCAATCTCGATGTACTCTACCAATAAGGACTTGGCCTGAACATAAGCGAACAATGTCTCTCGAGTTTCTCCCACTAATTTGATATCTATATCCTCGAGTGTGTGCACATCTTAGGTCAAAAATCTATTTGCAAGGGTTATATGTCAAATGGCCCATGGATTTGCTTCTCAATGCATCTGCCTTAATATTGTCATTTTTCATATAACTCCAAATAGTAAATTTTATAGTCATCGAGTAATTTCCTTCGGTGGTGTAAATTGGAATATCAAATCTTTCTGCTCAAACATGAATACCAAGCTCTCATAGTCTATATAAATTTCATTGGTTCCATTTTATATATAGTGCATCTCAATCTCTACAATAATCATTGGGACTATCTTCAAATTATGAGTGGGATAATCCTGCTCTAACTAATTTAACTTTTTTTTTTGTAACATAAGCTATTACACAATCATTTTATGTGAAGACATATCCTAATTATATCCTCAAAGCATCACAAAGCACCGTGAATTTTTCAGAACCTAACAGTAGCACTAAAATTGGTATGGTGATCAATAGGTCTTGAGCTTTAGTAAGCTCTGTTTAAATTCTTTTTTCCACAAAACTTTAAGTTTGAATCTTTTTCTTTTTGTGCTAACTTGGTCAATTACACTATCTTTCTAAAGACATCCTCCAACAAACATTAGTTGAAGACTGCCAAGCTAAAAAAGGTGAGTTCTTATAGTGTTTGAACCAAAGTATTGAGACTATCTTTGTGTTCAATCCAGCCATGAGAATACACTCATATATGATGACTAACCATCAACACATATTTTTCATGTAACATGAGCATCTGTAAGTCCAAAAGATATCCCGTAGAACCCTTTAAAGCATCTGCCGAGTTTTTGAAAGTTATCTTAAAATATTTCCTCCATTTCTAGACTTATGGGAACCAACCAAAAGATCAATATTGAGAATTATGCGGCTCCATGTAATAACCAAATAGGTCAATTATACGAGGCAATGGCATGTATTGCCGATTATTACATCCTTCAACTTTTAGTAGTCAATATAAATATATACTCTCAAGTATCTATCCCTTTTTTCCCACAAAGATATTTGTGTCAAATTGGGTTCTATAAAGCCCATTTCACTAGGTCGGACAACTATTTCTTAGCTCTTTCAACTCCATTGGTGTCATATGATATGGAGGTATCTAGGTGTCAAGTATCAATCATTATAACAATACATTTCTCACATATGCAGTGATCATGAAATATCCATATGATACACATAAAAATCAAATCCTCTTACTAATGGTTCTTTCCAACTAGGTGTGTGATTTATTTCACGCCTTACCATAGATAAGAGAGCATATCCTTTTTTTCTTCCCCATAGATAGGAAGCATATCATTTTTCTTCACTGGTCGTTAAGTCATTACGATAAAAGACAAATCCTTCATTATTCATGTAACTTCCTTTCCTCTTCTTTTGAAAAAAAATAGATTCGTTGGTTGTCTTGAACAACTATCTTCTCGGGAGAATTAAAGTACTTTGGGAAGAAGATACCCATCCACATGCAACGACATAATAAATTAACTATGTCTATACAATGTCATACCCCGAGGCTAGCCCCTTGACGTAAACATGGGACCTAGGATCACGAGTGACCCCAAGCTAACCCTGAGTTGGCATACCATAAGCATACTAAAATATACTGAAATAAGAGATACTATGCGGAAGCTTAAATCATAAGTTAAACTGAATTATGGAGAATTCCCAATAATAGTCTGAATATATGAAATGTTCTAAGATTTCAATGACAACTGAAAGATCAAACTCAAATCTAAAGCTAAATCTAATACTACGTCAGAAATAAACCTCTAACTGACTAGAGATGTTGGGACATGGCCCAGCTAACTCTAGCAAAATTGAAACTAAAAATGAAAGACTGAATGTAAAAAAAACATGTATGTTGTCCTCGAAGAATGAGGACTCACAACTAATAATGCTGAATACGGATCGGGAACCGATCTACACGTGATCTGAATGCTGAGGACCTGAACCTACATCACGAAAAGATGTAGCGCAGAGTATGCGTTAGTACTTGAAAGGTACCGAGCATGCAAGATAGGATAAAGCTGAACAAACATATAACTGAACAAACCATACTAAGCAATGATATAATGTGAGCATGGTGAAGATGCTGAAATATACTGAATATGAACTAAACTGAATGCAATGACCAAGTACATAACATGCTGAAACTGAATACTGAAATATATCTGAAAACCTGGTCAAATGCACTAGAGTCTAACTGTAGGAGCTACTATTAACCGACATAAAACCATGTGAGCTAACATGGAGTCCTATGTATACGGCCCATCGAGAGGACCCAATATACCTTGCCAGGGGTATAAAGACATGAATGGCGTGATCACTAAAATCTGATGCCCATAAAGGGAACTTACAAACCTATGGGAGCACGTAGTTCTGGGACTATGAGGATGACTGACCCTAGTCTAACTCGGTGTTATGCCTACTCCCAACTAAAAATGTGTACAATACAACATAACTGAAATATATTGGATAGCTCAATATTCTGACATGTTAACTGAAAATGCAACATAAAAGTACTTATAATGAAACATTTGACACTTGAGGCATGTATATCTGTTTATGTGTCCTAGCTAGTGTAATTCATGAACTGAACGAATCTACACAACTAGGGTTCTGAGTTTCATGCAAGGAACTAAGCAAAAGTGTTATGAATACATGATAATCTGGTTAAGAACACTACAATAGCTAAATCATCAGAATTACCTAAAGTTCTAGAAACCCTAGGTCTAAGCACTAAATAGGGAATCAAGAATCTAACTGAATTCTAGGGACCTAATGGGTGAAATGAACCCACTAGTGAAATCCCACATACCTGGTGATGAATTCCATGGAAAAATCTTTCGATTTCGGGGTTGGAACTGAGGAATATTTGCTACATTCGTGGAGAGGGTTTGGTCGACTGCTTCTCCTCTTTTCGTTCAAATTGGATGAACTTTGAGAATAAATCGCTTAGGGTAGGATCTGATTAAGTTACTAGGCTTAAACCGACCAAAACGACATAGTTTAGGTGTCTAATGCACAGGGGAAAATACTAAATGACCCTTGACTTAAAAGTTGTTAGGGACAACAATGGACCTGATCGACAGATCGTAGATGGACCTACGGTCTATTCTGGTCTGCCGTCTTTCGGCTTCAGAGGATCGGCTTATGGGATCACGATCCACGACCCGTGGTTTGACCTACGGTCCGTAGGTCTGGCCATGGGTCGTGCCTTGGTTGTATTTTCTGGGTTTCTAGGGATGGAGTTACAGGTGGGCAACCACAGACCCCACCTACGGTCCGTGGGTCAACCTACGGTCCGTAGGTGGCCTCCGTTGGTGGCACCTGCAACTTCTGAAAATTTGCATTTTGTATGTTTTAGAATCTAGGGTGTTACATTAAACTTGGTATCAGAGCCAGGTTTAAGAGTCCTAGAATGTCTGAAAAACCGAACAAAGTAGAGTCCCTTTCATGAGTGTGAAGCGCGCTAGACCTATAAGGGGGAGGCTATGAAGTGTTTTAGGAAAAGCTTTACTTTCGTATTGTTCTTATCGTGCGTGGTATGATCTCCTTTCTAACTCGACATTATTTGTTTCAGATCATGCCTCCTCGTAAGGCTTATGCAAGGAATGTTAATGCCCGTAACAGTGATGCAGTTCCTCCAGTCCCAGACCATGAAGTTTTGAATACAGAGTTTTGAAATGCTATTAAGTTTTTGGCTCAGAGTGTAGCCAACCAGAACAATCAACAGGTTCAGTTACTGCAAATACTAGTGGTGGATCAGTGGTAGCTAGGATCCATGATTTTCTTAGGGTGAATCCGCCTGAGTCGCTAGGTTCGCAAGTTGTTGAAGACCCCCAGAACTTCATTAATGAGGTCAAAAAGATCTTTGGAGTGATGCAAGTTACTGGAAATGATAGGGTAGGGTTGGCATCCTACCAACTTAAGGATGTGGCTCACATATAGTTCACACAGTGGAAGGAAAACAGGGGTGAGAATGCAGCTCCTGTGACTTGGGAGTGTTTCACCGAAGCTTTTCTGGACATGTTCTTTCCAAGAGAGTTGAGAGAGGCTAAAGCTCAAGAGTTCATGAATTTGAGACAAGGTTCGATGTTAGTCCAAGAATATGGGCTCAAGTTCACACAGCTCTCCAGGTATGCTCCACATATGGTTGCCAATCCTAGTGCACAAATGAGTAAGTTCCTATTTGGGGTATGTGACTTGGTGAAGACAGAGTGCAGAAATGCTATGTTACTGTTTGGGGTATGTGACTTGGTGAAGTCAAAGTGCAGAAAAGCTATGTTGTTGGAGGATATGAATATCTCTAGGCTCATGACTCATGCTCAGTAGGTTGAGGGATATAAGCTTAGAGAGCTAGCTAAGGACAACAAAAAGGCTAGAACAGGGAACTACGTGTACTCTCAGCAGAAATTGGGAGGTGGAAATCGCTGGCAGTTTCAGCAAAGGTCTTCAGCTCCAGCACCTTTATTAGCTAGCGCTCCATCCTCCATGTTTTAACAGGATCAGAAAGGTAGGGCATCAGGGTCTAAGTCTCAGGGATGTGTTTCAGGTAACAGGACCTATCTAACTTGTCCAAAGTATGGTAATAACCATCCGGGCGAGTGTCTTGCAGGCAAGCAAGGATGTTTTGGTTGTGGTCAGACTGGTCACAGGTTGAGAGAATGTCCTTCTTCTAAACAGGGATAGAGAGGTAATAATAGTTGGGCTCATTCTACAGCTCCAACAACACCAGTAGGTCGCTCAACTCAGCAGGGTGCTTCATTTGGTACAGGTGGAGGTCAGCGCTAGAACAGGTTGTATGCTCTCCAGTCTCGCCAGGTCTAGGAAGATTCTCTTTATGTGGTCATTGGTACATTTTGAGTCTTTCATTTAGATGTTTATGCTTTATTAGATCCACATGCTACTCTTTCCTTTGTAACTATATATATAGCAGTGAACTCCGGTGTTAGTCCAGAAACTCTCGCAGAACCCTTCTCAATCTCTACTCCAATTTGTGACCCAGTTATAGCTAGACGGGTATAGAAAAATTGCCCTGTCACAGTCTCTTAGAAATTCACCTCAGCAGATCTTGTAGAGTTAGAAATGCTAGACTTTGATATCATTCAAGGCATGGATTGGTTACATTCTTGTTATGCCTCAGTCGATTGTAGAATTAGATCGTTCGTATTTAGTTTCCAAGCAAACCAATCGTAGAATGGAAGGGTAGTAGCTCAATGCCTATGGGTTGATTCATTTCCTACCTTAAGGCCAGAAAGATGATTTCTAAGGGGTACATCTATCATCTAGTTTGGGTTAAAGATTCAAGCTCCGAAACCCCAACTCTTGAGTCAGTTTCACTAGTAAATGAGTTTCCCAAAGTATTTCCAGAAGATCTTCCTAAAGTTCCTCCTGAAAGGGAAATTGACTTCAGAATTGATCTCCGTCGAGATACGCAGCCTATTTCGATTCCTCCTTATAGAATGGCTCCAACTGTGCTTAAGGAATTGAAGGAATAGTTGAAAGAACTTCTAGATATGGGCTTCATCAGACCCAATATTTCCCCATGGGGTGCTCCACTGTTGTTTGTGTAAAAGAAAGATGGTTCTCTTAGGATGTACATTGACTATCGGCAGTTGAACAAAGTCACAATCAAGAATAAGTACCCTATCCCTAGGATTGATGACTTGTTCGACCAACTTCAGGGTGCTAGTCATTTTTCAAAAATAGACCTCATATCCGGTTATCATCAGCTCAGATTTAGAGATAGTGACATCCCGAAAACAACCTTCAGAACTTGGTAAGGTTATTATGAATTTGTAGTTATGTCATTTGGACTAACCAATGCTCCTGCAGCTTTCATGGATTTAATGAACAGTGTGTTGAAGTAGTATTTGGACTTGTTCGTCATCGTTTTTATTGATGATATTCTCATTTACTCTAGGAATGAGGAAGAACATGCGATCATTTGAGGGTTGTTCTGCAAACTCTCAAAGATCGCCAGTTATTCGCTAAGTTTAGTAAATGCGAGTTTTTGTTACAATCAGTTGCTTTCCTTGGGCATATAGTGTCTAGCGAAGGGATCCGAGTGGATTCTCAGAAAATAGAGGCAGTGAAGCAATGGCCCAGACCCACCACTCCTATAGATATCAGAAGTTTCTTGGGTTGAGCCGGTTATTACAGAAGGTTCGTGGAAGGATTTTCATCCATAGCTTCTCCATTGACTAAGTTGATTCAGAAAAAGGTTAAGTTTCAGTGGTTAGATGAGTATGAGAAGAGCTTCTCAGAATTGAAAACTAGGCTGACTACAACTCTTTTTGACTCTACCAGAGGGTTCAGATAGTTATGTGATCTATTGTGATGCATCTAGATTCGACCTAGGTTGTGTATTGCTGCAGCGAGGTAAGGTTACATATTATGCTTCTAGACAACTTAAGGTACATGAAAAGAACTATCTGACTCATGACCTCGAGCTTGCAACCGTAGTATTTGCCATAAAGATTTGGAGACATTACTTGTATGGTGTTCACGTAGATGTGTTCACAGACCATAAGAGCCTTTAGTATGTGTTCACCCAGAGAGAGTTGAATCTTCGCGGAGGAGATAGCTTGAATTCCTCAAGGACTATGATATGAATGTGCCTTATCATCCTAGTAACGCCAATGTAGTAGCTGATGCTCTTAGCAGACTATCTATGGGTAGTGTAGCACATGTTGAGGAAGTAAGGAAGGAATTAGCAAAGGATGTTCACCGGCTTGCTCGCTTCAGAGTTTTCCTTATGGACATATCTGATGATGGTATGATAGTTCAGAATATTCATTGGTAGCAGAGGTTAATGAAAAACAAGACAGTGATCCTATATTGCTTCAATTGAAGGGTGCAGTTCATCAACAGAAGGTTGAGGTTTTCTCCCAAGGGGGACATGGTGTGCTTTGCTACCACGGTCGTTTATGTGTTCCTAAGGTGGGTGAATTGAGACAGTAGACTCTTACAGAAGCCCATAACTCCAGATATTTTATTTATCCAGGTGCCACTAAGATATACTGTGATCTGCGGGAAGTCTTTTTGTGGAATTGCATGAAAAGGGATATAGCAGATTTTGTGGCTAAGTGCCCTAATTGTCAAAAGGTGAAGGTAGAACATTAGAAACCAAGAGGTATGACTCAAGAGATTAACATTCCTATATGGAAGTGGGAGGTGATAAACTTGGATTTCATTACGGGTTTACCTCACACTCACAAACAACATGACTCCATTTGGGTGATAGTATATATAGTTACTAAGTCCGCTCATTTCTTGGCTATCAAGACTATAGATTCGGCGGAGGACTACGCAAAGATTTACATTAATGAGATAGTCAAGTTGAATGGGGTTCCTTTGTTTATCATTGATGAGTCCATAATTTGTACTCATTTAGGGCTTTATTTTGAACAAGTTAGTGTCCTTAAATGCATATTTTGTCTCAATAACAGATGTAAATCCTTAAGTTTCAAGTATTTGAGTTGAGAGACAAAGCATGGACACTATGGAGCAAAAAGGAACAAGGCAGCTGAAAAGAACGAAGAAAAGAAGGATTGAGGATCGCCTAATGCATTAGGCGAGTCGCCGAATGGCCTTAACCTCGCCCAAAGTTCTAGTGTGCTTAGCCTTGAAGGAAAATATCAAGTTGGCGATGAAAGGGAGCAGTCGGCGCGTCACTAAACAGTTCCGCGAAGCAACAACATATCGCCCAATGAGTCAAAACGCGAAGATGTTGAAGGCAAAATCTGAAGGGTGATGAACCAAACCAAAGGGCGGATCGCCGAGTGCATCCGCGATCCTGACTAACTGCGCCGAGTGGTTCTTCGTAGCACAAATTTTTGAAAACTAGAAATACCCATTTAATTATGTAGCTTAAAGGGATGTTGTAGCGAATTATTACTGGATTTTTAGAATATTTCCGTTTTGAGTTCTTAGAGTTTTTGAGACAATGTTCTTGAGCTTTGATGATTTTGAAGGTTTTCAATTCCAAGAAATTGGATGTGGGACTTGAAGAATCTTCATCCTTGACGTGCTTAAAGACATTATTTATCGTACCTATTTGATGGAAACACTTATCGGTATCGATTCTATCTCTTTTTCATGTCTAGCTGAAACCTCAATTCTTGGGGTGTGATTATGTAAATATGGGTTGAATTTATTGTTTGGTCTTACTAATTAATAGTTAATTTATTGTTTAAATGTGATTTCATTCAGTAGTTGTGTATGAACTTAATGGAATTGTAGTTGCAAATATGATTTCATCTTCGTGTCTTTGGCTTGCTCGAGAGAGAGGTCTTACGACCAAAACTACTGAATCGATAGCAGGTGGTTATTGGGTCGTCGTGGGTACTACTCGAGAGAGTGAACCCTAGACCTTCTCCCACACATTTAGCTCTAGAGAGTGAATGGGCTAAGGTGAAGGCTGGGAATAATTGTGGCTTATCGGTGTTCGAGAGAAACCCATTTGATTTGGGGTAAGTTGCTTGAGAGAGAATTTACCCCCTACTAAAGTCTAGCTTAGTTACAAATTTACAGCAATTTACTATCAATAGCATGTACCTGATTGTTTTAGTTGAGCCCATATTCTTATCACATCCCAAGAATCCCGTCTCCCTAGCTCGCATCTTTATATTTTTGCTATTTTTGTTTTATTAGTTAATTACAAACCTTCCATTGATAATTGACATTTGTGTCACTTCTTGATTTAGTATGCTTTTACTCGTAAATATTTATAGATATGATTGACTAGAACATAATTTTACTTTTCTATTTAATTCTCAATTACTAACCTCTCCCTTGGGACTCGACCCCAACCCATTCGGTTGGGTTATATTACTACACGCGATCGTTGACACTTGAATTGAAAGTTGTGTCTTCGATTACGTCAAACATCAAAACGGCGCCGCTGTCGCGGAGTGGTGTTAGTTGAGAATTTTTAGTTAAGTAGAATTTTTGTTCTTGTTAATTATAGTTTTACTTACTTAATTTCTAGTTTTGTTTTTGCTTGATTGTGTTGAAAACAGGAAGTATGAGCGTAAACGGCAGCAATGTCAGCCAAGTAGGCCATCAAGACAACATCGGAAACCTCAACGATGTGAATGAGCCTCAGGCTAATGAACCCCATCTTGCCTTTAATTTCATGCTTTATTTGATGGTTGATTTTGTAATTTTCGGCGAGAAGTCTGAGATCGCTGAAAGCACTCGGCGACTCGCCGAAAGTCTTCTTTCTCGCCCTTGTCTGCTCCCTTGTACCCCTTTACACTATAGCTTTTAGCGAACTAACCCTTGCTCATTGAATGACGTCAGCGATTCACCGACCGAGCCGGCGAGTTTGACTGGAACTGATTTTCTGTGCATTTATAAAATGTTTTTCTAACCTTGTCTCAAAGTTGTAGACATGGCCAAACCTAAGGTTACAGGTGGAAACAGGCCACCCCGAACTAAGGGAAAGAAGATCGTCACCAATGTAGAGGCAACTGCATCCAAAGGCAAAGCTACCAAAACTCCCACATCTGGTGGGAAGGAGGATAAAAGAAAGGGCAAGGAAGCCCGGGGAGTCTATGCATCTTCTTGTCGGAAGCCCATTTCAACTATTCCACGAAACCCTAATGTTCCTTCATGGGTCCGGACGTTTTATGCAGTTGTGCAAGCCTTTTGGGCGGATTCGCAAGTGGCCATTCCTAGTGGGCCTGACACTGTTGATGCTTTTGAGATAGTTTCGGATACTGATGCCCAGATCTCGAGCGCTACTCCGGGCATTAATGCCCAAACAGATGGAGCGACTGGTTAGACAAGATCCCCTCTTTACCTCCCTCCCTGTCTTACTTTATTTTAAATTTTGGATAATGTTGTTTGCATTTGAGGACAAATACTTTTATTTGTGGTGGGATGAGGCCCAGATTTGTGTGCTTTTGTGACTGATGTTTTGATCGTGTATTTGGGTTGTGAGCCATAGTGTTGTGTTATACACTACTTTTCACGGATGTTTGAGCGTATGGCTCCCTATGCTTTAATTACAAATGATTTTTGACCCTTCCAAAAATTTTCGCCACCTCTTGTATGTACTAGAATGTGGCAGTTCTTTGGCAACTTTGAGTATCGGTTTTGATCAATATCGATGACTCAAATAGTGCTCATAATCGAACGAACATGAATGTGCGGCTACGATGAGACCAAGTTAAGTTACATAGTCAATATGTGAACTCTTTGCATCTCGTTGTGACTAGCCAAGTATCAAATTAATTCTCTTGTGATGAACGTTGCACACTAGCAAAAGTGTGAAGTCTTGTTTGACTTTAGTGTCGATGCCTTGTGTGATGAGCTTACCATGAACTGTACATGATGACACCTAGAATTTTCCCTATTGGTCCGGTGACTAAGTAAGGCTATCTCTTGATATGATCTTAGGCAACTTCGAAGAGTGTGAGCCAATTTGACATATACCTCTTTTATGGCCTACCTTGTGAGCGTGTGTGAACCTCTTTTGAACACCCCTTGAGCCTTACCCTTCTTTGTAATAAACTTGATGAAAACATGACCTTTCTTAATCCACTGCCTATAATTCTCTTGATTCATGGCTGATTGAATAGCCAACTTAAGTCAAAAGCCTAAGTTGGGGGTGTGGTGAAAAGAGAAGGCAAGTCAAGAAGTGCTAGAAAAGTCCCCTCTAACCCATGGTGTTGAGAAAAATGGAACCCCTCCATACAAAAAAAAAAGAGAAAAAGAGAAGAAAAGAATGAAATAAAAGAGTCGTGGAATAAAATTTATGAAAATGCGAAAAGGAATGGGGTTCCAAACAATCCATGGATAGTGAATAACGAGATGACTTATGAGCACTAAAGAAAATGATGAAAGGAGAGGAAAGAAAGTGTTATGAGCACCACATTTCATGGGGATAAAAGTCACCGAGCCTAAATGACCATACATTTGCAGTCAGCCCTATTACAAGCCTTGAGAAGACCTTTTTGATCTTGAGTGAGGTGAAGCAATTGTCAATTGGAAAATACGGGCAAACCTATGTGTGAAAGCATATGCATAGTGTTCTTCTTTGTGAGTGTGAGCGTTGCATTTGATTCAAGAACTTTCAATGATTAAACCATTGTGTGTGAAAATGGAATCATTCTTTTATGTGAGGGCATGTGAATAACTTTGTTAAGCTTGAACTAGCATTTGAAGCAAGTATTGTGAGCATGAGAATCTTTGATAATGGTGTGTCAAAATTTTAGTCTTGGAGTACACAATTGATCCTTGCATGAGTAAGTTGAGTCTTGTGTGTACATTCATGATTGAGTCTCGTGTAGCACTGTTTGAGACATCCTTTTTGAATTGCCGAACTTGAGTTTTACTTGAGGACAAGCAAAACTTTAAGTTCGGGGTGTTGATGAGTCCACAATTTGTACTCATTTAGGGCTTTATTTTGATCAAGTTAGTGTCCTAAAATGCATATTTTGTCTCAATAACTAATGTAAATCCTTAAGTTTTAGGTATTTGAGTTAAGAGACAAAACATGGACACTGTGGAGCAAAAAGGAACAAGGCAGCTGAAAAAGAACGAAAAAAAAGGCCCAAGGATCGCCAAATGCATTAGGCGAGTCGCCGAATGGCCTTAACCTCGCCCAAAGTTCTAGTGTGCTTAGCCCTGAAGGAAAATATCAAGTTGGCGATGAAAGGGAGTAGTCGGCGCGTCACCGAACAGTTCCGCGAAGCAACACCATATCGCTCAATGAGTCAAAATGAAAAACTGAAAGGTGATGAACCAGACCAAATGGAGGATCACTGAGTGCATCAGTGATCCCGACTAACTGCGCTGAGTGGTCCTTCACAACAAAATTTTTTGAAAACTATAAATACCCATTTAATTCTGAATCTTAAAGGTAAGTTGTAGCGAATTATTATTGGAATTTTAGAATATTTCAGTTTTGAGTTCTTAGAGTTTTTGAGACATTGTTCTTGAGCTTTGAAGATTTTGAAGGTTTTCAATTCCAAGAAATTGGAAGTGGTTCTTGAAGAATCTTCATCCTTGACGTGTTTAAAGACATTATTTATCGTACCCATTTGATGGAAACACTTATCGGTATTGATTTCTATTTCTTTTTCATGTCTAGCTGAAACCTCAATTCTTGGGGTGTGATTATGTGAATATGGGTTGAATTTATTGTTTGGTCTTACTAATTAATAGTTAATTTATTATTTAAATGTGATTTCATTCAGTAGTTGTGTATGAACTTAATGGAATTGTAGTTGCAAATATGATTTCATCTTCGTGTCTTTGGCTTGCTCGAGAGAGAGGTCTTACGACCAAAACTACTGAATCGATAGCAGGTGGTTATTGGGTCGTCGTGGGTACTACTCGAGAGAGTGAACCCTAGACCTTCTCCCACACATTCAGCTCGAGAGAATGAATGGGCTAAGGTGAAGGCTGGGCATAATTGCAGCTTATCGGTGTTCGAGAGAAACCGGTTTGATTCTGGGTAAGTTGCACGGGAGAGAATTTACCCCCACTAAAGTATAGCGTAATTACAAATTTACAGCTACTTACTATCAATAGCATGTACTCGATTGTTTATTTGAGCCCATATTCCTATCATATCCCAAGAATCCCGTCTCCCTAGCTCGCATCTTTATATTTTTGCTATTTTCGTTTTATTAGTTGATTACAAACCCTCCATTGATATTTGACATTTGTGTCACTTCTTGATTTAGTATGCTTTACTCATAAATATTTATAGCTATGATTGACTAGAACATAATTTTACTTTTCTATTTAATTCTCTATTACTAACCGCTCCCTTAGGACTTGACCTCAACCCATTCGGTTGGGTCATATTACTACACATGATCGTTGACACTTGAATCGGAAGTTGTGTCTTTGATTACGTCAAACATCAATCATCTCAGATAGAGGTCCTTAGTTCACCTCTCATTTCTGGAAATCATTTCAGAAAGGTCTTGGTACTCAAGTTAATCTCAGCACAACATTTCATCCACAGACGGATGGTGAGGCAGAGCATACCATTCAGACTTTAGAGGACATGTCTAGAGCTTGCGTGATCAATTTTAAGGGAAGTAGGGATGATAACCTACCGCTCATAGAATTTTCCTACAATAATAGCTACCATTCCAGTATCCAGATGGCCCTTTATAAGGCATTATATGGGAGTAGGTTCAGATCTCCAATCCAGATTGCCCCTTATAAGGCATTATATGAGAGTAGGTGCAGATCTCCAGTTGGTTGGTTTGAAGTAGGTGAAACAACCTTGATAGTGCTAGATTAGGTTCATGATGCTATGGAAAAGGTTCAGCTCATCAGAGATAGACTTAAGAGATCCCAGAGTCTTCAGAAGTCCTATGCAGATGTAAGGAGAAGGGACTTGGAGTTCCAAATCGATGATTGGGTTTTCCTGAAATTTTCAACTATGAATGAAGTGATGAGATTTAGCAAGAAAGGGAAGCTTAGTCCTAGATATGTAGGCCCTTACAGGATCTTGAAAATGGTTGGTAAAGTGGCTTATGAGTTAGAGTTGCCAACTGAACTAGCAGCAGTCCATCCAATCTTTCACATTTCCTTGTTGAATAAGTGTGTGGGTGATCCAGCATCTATAGTCCCACTAGAAAGTGTGGTGTGAAGGATAGTCTCACTTATGAAGAGGTGATAGTTGAAATTCTTGATCGTCAGGTTCGAAGGTTGAGAAACAAAGAAGTCGCTTTAGTTATGGTTTTATGGAGGAGTGAGTCTGTAGAGGGAGCTACTTGGGCAGCAAAAGCAGCTATGAAGGCCAAGTATCTTCATCTCTTTCCTTTCGATTCCATTCCAGCTTGAGGCAATAGTTCATATCCAGTCTTTCAGTTACTCTTGCGTAAATTTAGTCTTAGTATCATGTTCCTTCAGTTATACTTGCATTTTCAGCGTATTTGCATGTTCTTGGAACTTAGTTCAGTCAGATTTCAGTTTCCAGTACCTAGTGGTAGGGATTGCAGCTCTTTCCCCCATATTCAGGTAGTTTAGTCTTCATTCGAGGAAGAATGTTTCCAAGAGGGAGAAAATCTAACACCCCAGATTCTAAAAGAGACAAAATGCATATTTTTAGAAGTTGCAAGTGCTACCAACAGAGGCAACCTGTAGATCGTAGGTTGAACCACTGACCGTTGGTGGGTTCGTGATTGCCCACCTACAACTCCCTCCCCAAAACCCCATAAAATTCAGCCAAGGCACGACCCACGGCTGGACCTACGGACCATAGGTCAGAGCACGAGCCGTAGGTCAGACCACGATCCGTGGTCCATATTCGTGGATCGTGACCCCAAAAGACAATCCTCTGAAGCCGAACGACGGCTGACCAGGACGGACCGTAAGTCCATCCACGCTTCGTCGGTCACGTCCGTCGTTGGCCCCAACAGCTTGTAAGTCAAGGGTTGTTTGGTCTTTTCCCCTATGCGTTGGACACCTAAACTACGTCGTTTTTCTCAGTTTAAGCCTAGTAACTTAATCAGATCCTACCCTAAGTAGTTCATTCTCCAAAGTTCATCCAATTAGAATGCAAAGAGGAAGAGCAGTTGACCAAACCCTCTCCAAGAGCGCAACAAGTTTTCCTCAGTTCTAGCCCTGAAATTGAAAGATTTCTCCGTGGAATTCGTCACCAGGTATGTGGTATTTCACTAGTGGGTTCCTTTCACCCATTAGGTCCCTAGAACTCAGTCACATTCCTGATTCATTGTATAGTACTTAGATCTAGGGTTTCTAGAACCTCAGATAATTGTGATGATTTAGCTGTTGTAGTGTTCTTAATCACATTATCATGTATTCGTAACACTTTTGCTTAGTTCCTTGCATGAAACTCAGAAACCTAGTTGTGTAGATTTGTTTAGTTCATGAATTACACTAGCTAGGACATATAAACAGATATATATGCCTCATTTTTCAAATGTTTCATTATCAGTTACTTTAATGTTGCATTTTTAGTTAGCATGTCAGAATATCGAGCTATCCAGTATATTTCAGTTATGTTCTATTGTACACATTTCCAGTTGGGAATAGGCTTAACACCAAGTTGGACTAGGGTCAATCACCCTCATAGTCTCCGAACTACATGCCCCCGTAGGTTTTTAAGTCCCCTCAGTGGACATTAGATTTTAGTGATCATGCCAATCATGCGTTTATACCCCTGGCAAGGTATATTGGTCCTCTCGATGGGGCGTATACATCAGACTCCACGTTGGCTCATATGGTTTTATGTCGGTTATTAGTAGCTCCCCACAGTTAGACTCTAGTGCATTTGACCAGGTTTTCTGATATATTTCAGTATTCAGTTTCAGTATGTTATGTACTTGGTCATAACATTCAATTTAGTTCATATTCAATATATTTAAGTATCTTCATTATGCTCAGATTATATCATTGCTTAGTATGCTTTGTTCAGTTATATGTTTGTTCAGCTTTATCCTATCCTGCATGCTCAGTACCTTTCAAGTACTGATACATACTCTGCGCTACATCTTTTCGTGATATAGGTTCAGGTCCTCAGCATTCAGATCAGGTGTAGATTGGTCCCTGATCCGTACTCAACATTATCAGTGGTGAGTCATCATTCTTCGAGGACGACAAACATGTTCTTTTACATTCAAACTTTCATTTGTAGTTTCAGTTTTGCTAGAGTTAGCTGGGGGATGTCCTAACATCTCTAGTCAGTTAGAGGCTTATTTCAGACATAGTATTAGATTCAACTTTAGATTTGAGTTTGATCTTTCAATTGTTATTGAACTCTTAGTACATTTCATGCAAGAAACGATGTAATAACATGATAATCTGATTTGAAACATTTAAATAACTAATTCATGATGATCTGTTGAAATTCTAGAAACCCTAGGTCTGTTCATAATCATGGAATAAAGAATCTGACTGAATTCTAGGGATCTAATGGGCGAAAGGAACCCACTAGTGAAATCCCACATACCTGGTGACGAATTCCACGGAGAAATCTTTCAATTTCGGGGATGGAACCTTGCGGCGTTCTTGAACTAGGGTTCTTGACTTCTCTTCTCCTTTTAGCGTTCTAATTTTTCTAAGTTTGATTAATGATTTGACTTAGGTAAGTTCTAGTTATGTTTCTAGGCTTAAACTGATTAAGCGTTCTAATTTTTCTAAGTTTGATTAATGATTTGACTTAGGTAAGTTCTAGTTATGTTTCTAGGCTTAAACTTATTAAAACCCCATGATTTAGGGTCTAAACAACGTATCTTAGGGGTTAAACGAAATAGGAAAAGACCAAAAGACCCTTGAATTAACTGCTATCAGAGTGACTGACGGAATGGACTGACGGCCGTCATTCAATCGACGGTCCGTCGATCCGTAGGTCGAGTCTGCCCGACAGGGCTTCACTAAAACGAGCATAACGTTTTACTCGGAAATCAGAATTTAGCAAACTCTGTGGCGTTGGAAAGAGGATTCAATTATCTATCTTACCATAGGTTATGGGATACACAATTCCTTTTTTGGTAATAGTTATGACCATCTGAAGTTGACCCATCAACAATTTTCAGCTAACTGACTGCTACCATCACCTACGGTCAGACCTACGGACCGTGCATCGAATGACGGTCCATGCTGGTCGACCGTAGTATGTGTCAAAGGCTGGGTAAGGGAAGTCTCGATCCACGGACACAGACCACAGACCGTAGTCTAATCTACGGACTGTGGGTCTGTCCGTGAGTCGGGACTTAGCCAACTTTCTGAGCTGGTTTGGGGAGGGGTTGCTGTGGTGAATCACGGACCACCAGCACGGACCGCGGTCTGACCTACGGTCCGTGGATGGTGACCGTAAGTTGCACCTACAACTTCTCAAAATCTGTATTTTTGGTCTGTTTCGGATACGGGGTGTTACAGGCTCAACTCAATAATAAGATACTCAACTCAGAGAAATAGGGCTCAACTCAATAATAAGATACTCAACTCTGTGAACATAGTTCAACTCTACTCAGAGAAATAGGGCTTAACTCAACAATAAGATACTCAACTCTGGATACTCAAGGATAAAGCAACAATAAAAGATGCAATATATGGAAAGTTGTAAACCTATAGATAGCAACTCAATTGTATGTAAAAATACAATAATAACTCTTATTTGAGAGATTCTCTAACCGACAATCATCACTATGAGCTATGTGATGATACAATGTCTTGTCCATGCCGTGGGTGTTACAGTACTGGTGAACTGTCATTCCAACTTTGGAAACTAATAAAAAGTTGACTTCCTTTCCTACGGTTGGGTTCTATGGTCCATATAAGCTTCTACGATCCGTAGGTACCAACCGTAGGTCCATAAAATAGTACCGTTATAAATTTTTTTACGTTAACTTTTGGATTCATAGTTTAATTTTCTTCATTCTTGTTTAGCTTTGAATATTTTGGGTACTAACAAGTCTTCCCCAGGTACAATACCACCAAACAAACAAACCACGTAACAAAGAAAAGGGAGGTCTAAGTCCACTACTGCTTTGGTCCAGTTTCAACTACAGGATAAGCCCACTGATGCAGAATTGAGAGTGTATGAGTTCAACCGGGCACTGATAATGACTCGCCAAAGGCAAATTGGACTACTCACCAACAAGCAAGACAACTCAAATACTCCCGATGTTGGGGGCATTGAACTATACCAACGATGAAAATACTTCATAGTCTGAGAAGGGAGCAGATAGTGCAAGAGAAAGTAGTAGGGAGTTACAACATTACACAAAATCAGAGTTAGGTTCCGGCTCAGACTCAGTTGCAGGATCAACTTCTGAGGCATTTGAGTTAAGAGAAGCACATGATCCTCCTTCCACCAAGCTAGTTAAGCCGATGTCGATTGCCAATGAGCCAAACTGATGGTGCGTAAGGGGAACGTTTCAAATCTACATAGATGTTATGCAGCAAAATATCCAGTTAAAGCATGCTCAACCCATTACTGGGGAGCAAAGTGTTCTCATAGGCAGCCTCCAGAATGTACCAGCCATACATGAGTTATTTCTTAGGCGTAGGTGTGAGTGGATGGTGGAGGAACCGGGAAAGTATAGCCCATTTATGGTTAGACAGTTTTACGCCTCTTACGCAGCCACGGTAAAGAATGCATTTACTCTAAGGACCAAGGAGTTAGCTCAACCTCTACTTTTGATTGATCTAGTGTGGGGTGTCTCCGTAGACTTATCTGAAGTCACAGTCCGGTTTTATTTACGAACCATCTCATATACAGTCAATTAACATAGCCGAGTTTGACTACCATATGGGGCTAGTCTAGAATAGAGCGGCTATAAGTGATTCTGAACAGCGAGAAAACTTGCTTCGATGTGTAGCTAGTACATTGTTGAAGTGGGGTTGGAGCAGAGAGGGTCCAGGACATTACACTTTCCATTAAGAAGGCAACGTTGAATTTTGCTGCAAAATTTTAGTGGTCGATTGCCAAGCTAGATTGTCCCCATAATGGCGGACAACTAGTTGACATTGGATCGGGCTGTCATGATTGCATGTTTGATGGTACGGCATGCGATTAATATTGCCCGTATTCTGATTTTTGAGATACATGAGAGGGAATTTCGGGAGAAGACCACATTACCATTCCATTGCTTGATAATTTGCCTAGTTAGAGAGGCTACTGTTCTGGTTCTAGACATTGATCGACTGGTGGAGGTGACTAAGACCGTTAATGTTGATCTAATTTGGGATAAGGTAAACCCAACAGCACCATGTCAGGGTTTCCAGATTGACATGCCACCACCTATAGGCGATTACTCACACCCGAGCTACCCGAAGAGGGCACTATTCCTCTGACCAAGCTACGAGCACACGGCATGCTTTAATAACAATAGGTTTCACCTTGTAGCCTATAGCCTGACTCCAGAAGTAGGAGACACAAATGATGACCCTTTTGCAACATATTCGACCTTCGATGAGAAAGATCGTAGAGGATTCGGAGGTGAGGACAGAGAAGGTTATTGAGGATAAGATTCAAGAAGTGCATCACAGTATTGATGCCTTTGAGCTTTGGATGCTAAATTTAGATAGGCCCCAACATGAGCCAACTATAGATCTATCCGCCTTCCTATTTTCTTAGTGATAAGTGGTATATTTTCACTCATTTGAGTCTATTTAGCTCAATAATTAGTGTCCTCAATACCTAAGTTTGTCCTATTCTGATAAGATGTTTATGATTTGCTTCTATGAAGGCAATTGGACAAGGTAATGATTTATTTTTGAAAGAATGGCCAAAAATGCAAAAAGAAGTGTAAAATATACATTGTTAATCACCTAACAAGAAGGGAAGATCACTGATTGAGCACGACCTCACCCAAAATGACAATACATAGCACCTTTGTCTATCGAATCAGGTCGGCGGACTCTAGTAGAGAAGGTGATAACCTCCTTAGTGAGCTAAGACAATCCCGCTGAACAGGAAGTGTTCAGCCCAGTGCCCAATTTTTACAGCTAACCCTACATATACAACAAATACACTTTCCCCATCATAACAATCAGCCCATATGCTTATATACCCTTGGTACACAGACTTTCCCAGATATTGCTAAGTATTGTACGAATTAATGATTTTCTCTTAAGAAAATAGTCACTATGTCTATCATTGGGCAAAATCATGAAATTGGGTCAACAATGGGCTAATCAAACTTCACCCACATCAAAATTGGACTCATACCCAACATATTTATCTATTTATTTTCAAATTTCAACCAACATAATCAAGATTTGCATTAGGGTACAGTTCAAATTGAACAATATGATTCTAGCCATCAAAATCTATCAAATAATAACACTTAATAACTTCAAGCCCACACCCAATATGCAATTAAAAGCTCAAAAATCTCTACAAAATTCAAAAATAAACCTTAGTAGGAGCACAAGTCAAGAAAATCAAGGAAATGGAGTTGGGTGACAGGAAATCCAAGCAAATGAACTCTTCAAACTTTCAAAAACACACACTAAAGGCTCACAAATCACTCAAAAGAAGAAATGTTAGAAAAAGGAGAGAACAAGACTTAAAGATATCAAAGGGTTTGATTTTTGAATCTGAAAAGACCCTTGGCCTTTTTATGTTTGAGGGCAGTTCACGACTGACGTCACCGAACATATTTGGTGAATCACCAATTGAAGCTTAAGATTGACGAACATACCTGAACAAATACCAAACCTGAAAGCTAATTCGGCAGACCCGATAGAGTCCGCATCATGCACTTCGGTGGTTCACCTTTGGAAGTTCTGATTAACATTTTAACAGTACATTTACTCACATGTTTAAGCGCAGAAGAAGGACACGAATGAGTTTGCATAATTCCTTTAGTGTATCCCATTTGGTTCTTGGCATTGCCTCTACTTCCCTTTTAAACCTTTCAACTTCCCGTAAACCTACACTCACAACACACGTTATTCGAAAGAAATAAAAACAAAAGTAAAGACTAGGGTTGCCTCCCAAGAAGCACTATATTTAACATCGTTGCATGACATAATTCTCAATCTCAATAATTTTTTGGGGGGTTTGGGATTGTGTCACTATGCAATGTTCCATTTTACCTTTGATTGAGATTAGTGTTGATTTGGCCGTATTGGGTCTCCTGCTGCTTGATAGAAACTAAGTGAGAAGTCATTTTAAAAGTCCTTCAACACTTTACCGGACCCTTCAACCTTGTTGTAGATCCTTGAAAGCTTTTCTTTAGTCCGACTTCCTTCTGGACCAGCTAGTTCTTTTGGGAATAGATGATCATAGGGAGGCACGTACCTATCTTTTTGCATCATACTATTTCCCCAAATTCCACCCCACCAGTCTTTTAGTCCACCATTTTTATCATTGTTTCAACCTTGGTTTCAACCTTGGTTCCAACCTTGTCATTGATAATTGGTATGAGAATTCCCCATTTGATTTCCTAAGTATTGAACATCCTTATTGCATAATCCCCTCAAATTTGGCATCATCCGGGCACTGCCCACTGTTGATTCCAACAATATTTACCGATTTGATTCCACCTCCCATGACATGTTTAGACAACCATTCGAGCTGGGTCATTATTTTGGCCATGTTTTCATCTTTCGTGGTCCTTATTGACTTGTTTTTTTTTTGCATAAAATCAATTGTAGAGTAGGCACTTGTCCTCTCTAGTATTCCATGCTCGGTTAACCTTAGGCATATCATCTAGGAACAAAGAAGCTACATCATACAATTATGTCGTTAATCCACCTTTGACTAACTGATAAGCCACTTCTTTATTGACTTAATCAAGGATGCAATAGAAGTATTGCAGCAACAAATATTCTAGAACACTATGCGTTGGACAAAGAAAAAGTAGCTTCTTGAACCTCAGCCACGTCTCATGTAGAGGTTCACCTCCAATACGCTTGAAATTTTAGATATGGGTTCGAATTCTAACCATCTTCGAGGGTGGAAAGAATCTCTTGAAAAAAGCATCATTTAGTTTTACCCATGAAGTGATAGAATCATTTGGCAATTTTACCAACCATCTTGTAGCCTCTCCCATTAAAGAGAATAGGAATAAACTCAACCTCACAAACTCTTGAGAGATATTCTTGAACACAAAGGGTCCACATACCCCAGAACTTCCTTTCATCTAAAGTAATTATATCATTGTTCCCGTTATGTGAAAGACAACCCTCCCGATTGTGGGAGGTATCTGGATTGCTCCCCTGGTTTGAATAACATTCATGTGCATATCATTCAAATAACCAATGTTGTTGTTTTGACCAAAGGGACTATCATTGTCACTTCAATGTTCACTCATTGTAGAAACCAGCAAATAAACCAACAACAACACCGAAAAAAAATCTACTACAACTACACAAAATTTAAATCTTATTTCTCAATTAGAATTCTCAACCGCCACTTTCCGGTAGCAGCACCATTTTTTATAATGCTCAAAATTCCACCTTCAAACTAATTAAAAGGGACAACAGTCGTAGTCAATAAAAATACCTAACGAAGAGTCTGGGTCAAATCCTATAGAGAATGGTATATCGTGGAGAATTCCTATCAATAAATTTGGTTTAAGATATCTCATTTATAATAGTAAGAACAAGTGGGTGGATAATTCCACCAATTTAATAAAAAGCTTTTGTTATCAACTATCACAATTAAAGTAAAATATTAAAGAATTCAAGAGTTAACAAGCAATCTAGGGGTGCGGGGATTAGAAATCGATGTCACATAGGGTTATTGTGCTACTTTATAGTGAGAAACATTCATGAAAAGGATAAGTCATCTTCATTGATTCTAATCATCTTTTGATCTCCAAGCATCTATAAATAGAATATCTTTTCGGTCTCATCTAATTGCCAATCTATACATCCCAATACCTTACTCTATTCTCTCTTTCGAAGATAGGGCACATAGATCTGACCCATAACCTCTATTTCCAAGAAAGTTACAAACATCAAACCTAAATTGCTAGTATCAGCCTAATTACCTATTCCAATCAATCTCTTTCGAGCATCGACCGGAAATTGGAAGAAGGAATTACGTTTGCAACCTTAATCCATAAATTAAACCCATTCTAATTAGACCAAATTTATGTATGAAGAGTAGCAAATTAGAGCATAGAACAATACCCACTACATTAAATCAACACCAACGACATAATTACATCTCTAAATCTTGGAGTTTTAGCCACCCATCACAAAAAATAAAGAGATTATACCTTCCATGAAAGAAGTCATGGGTAACATGAAATTAAGCAATTACAAGTAAAATCACTTTGGATTCAACTTCAATTTTTCAATTTCAAGCACAAAGTTGTAAGACCCCAAAAGCTAGAAAGTGTTCTTTACAAAAGTAAAGTGTTCTCTCTCTATACTCTATTTTTCAGAACTTTCATACAATCTTTGATATGATATGATATTTAATTTATCTCTCATTTGGTCTATTTATTATTTCCCAAAATTAGGCCCAAAATCCAATAGGTGACATTAGTCAGCTCGTTCGCCGAACCGCCTTTTGCTCCTTAGCTTACCTTTTTATGCTCGAGGCTTTAGGTGTTTGAACCTCAATTGATGAACTCGCTTGAGTCATCCTTTCACATCACCGAATCACTGACTACCAACTTGGTTAGCCTTTCAAGTAGTCATTCTTAACTTTTCATACTGTTATTTTTGGCAGACTTGTCTTAGCCCATTTAAACCGACTCGATGATTCACCAAGTTGGAATTGAATCTGCTTTTTGTGCCTCAATCCTAAGATATTTGTTATTGTCTAATTCAACGAACTCATCGAAGCTCGTTGATCTTATTTGGTGATCCGATTTCCTGATAGATGAGCCTTAGGAATGTTTTTGAAGTTTGATTAAATGTGTATTTGATTTCAACTAACCTTCAATAATCCTATGTTTGAATGTATGCTTTGCAGGAAATGACACGAATATTGGGAAAGCAAGTGGTTACATCTAATAATGAGTCAGATAAAGAATCATATTTTTTCCTTCTTGAAAGATACTAGGGCCTACCCATTAACTAACCTTCAGAGGCTCCCTGTTGTCAGTAATCCACCACCCACAAGCATCCACCCAAGAAATGGTACAACCAAAACATGGGGTGGTGAGGAAGAGGAATGAGATTAGGTCCAAACTGGTGCATCCCTCCTTAGTAAAAGCACTTGTTTCTAGAGTTCTCTCAGTTATCGTTCCAAGATACCTCAATAAGCTCAAAGTTGCTGGAGAGAAGACCATTTTGGAGGAGAGGTATCTCTATATATGGAGTCATCAGCGACTACCTAACTATATGAGACACCATTTAGTTTCACATGTTTGATGGATTCGCACAGCCAAGAAACCCCTACATTCCTTCATGGGTGCATGAGTTCTACATTTCATATGTCCAATCCCTACCAAATAAGTGGAAGGGGATAGTTCGAAAGCCACTTGAAGAACTGGAGGTGCGTGGCAAGAAAGTACGATGCAATACTGGAGCTATTAACACTACTTTGAGAATGCAAAAAATTGAGTCACATTTATACTCATTCTGGATACATGATGACTTGAAATCCTTGAAAGGGTGGCTAGACCCCTTGATTTCTGATTCTTCTCCCTCATATATGGTTGATGGTACCCATATTGCAAAGAAATATTTGACTGTGGTGGCAAGATACTTGTTTGGCTTCATCAACAATAACATAAAGCCTTCATAGAATGAGTCTGTCCTTCTCCATGACAAGGCAATTTTGGTAGGCATAATCATAGAGAGAGAGCACATACATGTGGGTGCGATTATAGCTAATGAGATTTTGATTAGAGCTAGGCAGGAGCAGACTTCTCTTCCATTTCCAGTACTGATTACAGAACTATATAAGAGGACACGAGTCCCTTTAGAGCATCTATAGATGTGAGGATAACACCAGCCTCATCTAGTGATATCAGAAGGATAGAGGCTGCGTTCTTGTGGTATGATGTGGCTCGGAGGAATCCACCACAACCAAACACAACGTCTGTGGTTGATCCCACCACATTAAAAGCTGAGCCTATCACACATGCTCCTTCTGTGGACCAGGTAGGTATTTCGTTTACTGTGCCTCCTCCTCATACTTTTTATACTAGTGCTTCTTCTGTTGTTCCCGCTAGTTCTAGTGTTTATACTATTGCTACTATGAGACCTTCCTGCACTCTTATCACCTATATTTCATTGACCCAGGCATTGATTTATCAGATGGGTAGCCTTTCTGGTTCGGTAGATGTTAGAGTCACCCGGGTTAAGGCGGACATGCCCAAGATCATTGATCAGACCATTGAAAATGCCTTAGCTCTATTGATAAAGAGTGGTTAAGTGTGAAAGGTTGCTTTAGAGTCATAGTGTGAGGTTTTATAACCTCTCACCGAGAATAGAGACCTAGGAGAAAGTAAAAGGTAGCTCTGGTGCACTAGACACCATGAGGGATGGTTCTTCAGTTGCATTCTACCGATATATCTATGCTTTGGGGCGATGTTCCCCTACCTGATGCACCTACCTCCATGAAAGAGACACCTAGTAATGAGCCTCTTCACAATGAGCAGCCTAAGATAGCTGCAAGTGTTGATGTTATTGATGATATAGTGAGAGGGCCGAGAATAAGTTGGCCGAGGAGACAAACAAGGAGCAGTTGAGGAGTGAGGAGTATGGGATTGATCAGACCTAGACTTAGATGTAGGAGATCAAGGACGTCATTCTTTAGGTTACCCTAAAGCAATCCCTTTGGGAGACTTCAGCTCTTGGCACTAATAAAGTCAGTTCAGACTCCCCCAGACTGATGATTCAAGCACTGATGCCACAGTTGAGCCTTCCCTACCGCCTCTAGTTATCCTGTTGTAGGGGATTGATGCCCTTCTTAAGGCTTCCCCACCAGAAACTCTAGATGAGAGTGCTCCACAAGCATAGTCTGTCAGGAGGCCCCTTTTATTCAAGCCTCTTGTACTTATAGTTTCATTGCATTAAGGACACTATTTTTTTTTTCGTGGTGTGATGGCCTTTGAGCCAATATTCCCTTTTTTGATTGTATTTTGTTATTTTGAGTTTTGAATAATTGTAGTACTTTACTTTTGTTTATATTATAGTGCTCTTTTGGTTGAAGTGTCCCTTGTTTCTATTTTGTTTTCTCTTGATTTTGCAACCCTCATGAGTTTTAAAAATTATGAAATGCTTAGAGTTTTCATAGATAATAATTTGAGGATCGCTTTTGTTCAACATCATGTCTTATATAGTACTCATAATGAACATGGTGTAGAGTGTTGGTGTTGCGAGAATGAAATCGATGTGGTTGCACTTTTGAGCGATCTCTATGAATCTTTTGTTGACTAGTTGTTGTTTGATGTGAGCCTTGCAATGAACATCACACGTACAATTTATATATATTTTTGTATGTGCTAAATGAGTCTATTTTGAAGTGCCCTGTGTGGTGAGGTCTTACTTGAAAGCAAGTTTCTAGAGTCCTAGAATTTGTCTTGTTATTCCAATTGTTTCAATCTTTGTGAATGTGAGACATGATCTTATGAAAAAAATTGAAGAGGGAACCCAAATGTCCATAATCCTTTGTGACTACCTTGTGAGGGTGTGCATCCATGTTGGCACCATTTGAGCCTAACCTATTTGTTGGCAAAACCAAAAGAAAGCTTCTTAAGCCAAATTGTCTCTACCTTCTCACCAAAAATCTTTTTTGAAGCATTGTTATGTTTGGATAGCCAACTTAAGCCAAAATCTTAAATTGGGGTGTGGAAGGATGAAAGAATGAAATCCAAGTGAAGGGAAAAGAAAGATGAAATGAGCCTCAATTTTGATAGTTCTTACAAAAATAAAAATAAAACCTTATTTTGAAGAAAAAGATTCATTGTGATGGAAATGCATTTGAAAAATGAAATGTAAAAGAGAAATGGATAAAATAAAGGGGATTCCAAATAAATTGAGTGACAAGTCAAAATTTGAGTTCTCAAATAAAAAATGAAGGAAAAGAACTTGAGAAGAGGTGAACATGATTGCAATAATGCTTTGAAAAGGTGAAGTCACTAATACAAATTGACCATACCTTAACCCTTAGCCCTGTTACAAGTCTAAAAGACTCTTGAGATCTTGCATGAACTAGGTTATGTGAAGATTGGAAAATATGGGCAAATATATGAGACAAAGCTTGCATGTATTTCTCTTTTGAGAGAGTGAGAGTTGCATTTTCTTAACACCTTTGTTGATTTGCCTTGTGAGAGCATGGAATCGTTCTTGATATGAGGGCACTTGAATACATATGTTGAAACATGTTCTTCCATTAGACAAGAAGCTAAAGTGAGCTTGAGCTTGTGTTAAGACCAACTAGTCATCATTTGAAGCTTTTTTTTTACCATGATTGAGAGTAGTCTTGTTATGGAACTTGCATGTTAGCTCTCATTGAATACGGTTGTAGACACACTTAATGAGCTAATTGTGTTCTTGATTTAATTATGATAAACAAAAGTTTAAGTTGGGGGTGAGTGGTAAATTTGCACTCATTTGAGGTCTATTGAGCTCAATAATTAGTGTCCTCAATGCCTAATTTTATCCTATTCTGATAAAATGTTGATGATTTGTAGCTATGAAGGAAATTGGACAAGGCAAGGATTGATGTTTGAAAGAATGGCAAAAAGGCAAAAACAAGTGTAAACTATACATTGTTGATCGCCTAACAAGAACTGTGAATCTCTAGTTGAGCATGACCTCACCCAAAATAACTGTGCATAGCACTTGTGTCTATTGAATCAGGTTGGTGGACTCGAGTAGAGAAAGTGATGAACCGAATGAGAAAGTCGACATTGATGAACATCGCCCAAAATGATAGTTTGAAATAAAAAGAATGACCGCTCGAAAGGCAAACTAAGGTGATACTCAACGATTAACCAAACGTGAAAAGCTAACTCAATCAAGTTTGCCAACTGAGGTTCAAACACCTAAAGTCTAGAGCATCAAAACATGAGCTGAGGAGCAAGAGGTGATTCACCGAAAGAGCTCGGTGAGCCGTACAATTATCGCTGATTGTATCACATATTGGATTTTGGGCCTAATTATGGGAAATTTTAAATAGCCCAAAGGAGAGGGAAATAAATTTTCATGCCATATCAGAGTGTGCATGAAGATTTATGGAAAAATAGAGTGTAGAGAGAGAACACTTTACTTTTGTGAATAACACTTTATAGCTTTCGGGGTATTGCAACTTTGTGCTTGAAATTGACAAATTGAAGTTGAATCCATCGTGGGTTTACTTGTAATAGCTTAATTTCATGTTACCCATGACTGCTTTCATGGAAGGTATAATCTCTTTACTTTTAATATGAGTGGCTAAAACCCCAAGATCTAGGGGTGCAATTAAGGAGTTTGGTGTTGATTTGATGTAGTGGGTATTGTGCTATGCTATTTTTTGTTGTTTGTCATACCTGAATTTGGTCTTATTTGCATGAGGTTAATTTATGGGTTAAGGTTGTAAGCTTAATTCCTACTTTTAATCTCTGGTCGATGCTCGAAAGAGATTGATTATAGTGGATAATTAGTCTGATACTAGCAATTTAGGTTTGATGTATGTAACTTGCTTGAAAATATAGATTATGGGTCCAATCTATTTTCCCTATTTTCGAAACAGAGAATGGAGTAAGGTATTGGGTTGTTTAGACTCATAATTAGATGAGACCAAAGGAGATTCTATGCATAGATGCTTTGAGATCAAAAGAGACTGGCGTTAATGAAGATGACTTAGCCTATTCATGAATTTTCATCACTATAGAGCAACACAAATACTCCTATGTGACACTAATTTTGAATCCCCGCACCCCTAGATTGATTGTTAACTCTTGAATTCTTCAATATTTTAGTTTAATTGCTATAATTGATAACCAAACCTTTTTATTAAATTGGTGGAATTATCCACGGACGTGTTCATACTATCGGAAATGCGCAATCTTAAAATCCAAATTTCTCTATATGAATTCTCCACAATATACCATTCTCTGTACGATTCGACCCCGACTCATCTTCGAGTATTTTTTATTTACTATGAACCATGTGTGTTTTAATTAGTTTTAAGGAGGACATTTGAGCGTTATCATTTAGCCACTCTCTGGCTGATATAGATGCATTGACTATTATTGGCTCGTTTGCCCCAGAGCCTTCCCCTACTGATATCGGATGTACTATTCTTGTTGTCTTATTTGGTGACGAGGCCCCCTCTATGGACACTTCTCGTGCACCAAGAAGCGCACAAGGACTTCTTATCATGCTACTGATAAGGAGGAGGAACGGAGTGCATAGAAAGGAGAAAAGCAACAGTTTGTGGATGCTAGTTGTTGGAGCTTCTGGTTCGAGGGGTACTACTGATTTTTCTCCTCGGATGGTTAGAAGGATCACTACTGATGGTGCACCCCATACTACTCTAGAGGGTGTCAGTGACAGCACCACATATTTTGATACATCGGGTTCAGGCCGATCAGACCACCAGCTTCTTGATAGTTCTTCGGTGCTTGAGCGCCACAAGTTTGTCTCACCCTATGTTTTATTTTATATATGCATTGACGGCATTGCATTGTTTTCATGTGGGGGGTGAACAAATTGTGAGTGTTAGGGTGAATTCTAAATAATCTAGCTCACAATCCTTCCTTGGGGTTTTCTTGTGTGTATTTTTTTTTCAAAAGGAACTCCTTAAGTTCTGTCAAGCTGGCATGTTTAGGATAGTAAATTGTGGAAGTAGACTAGAAATAAAAGCATGATGGAAAAAGAGCATGAATATTGACACCCCTCAAAATTTTGAATTATGTGCTATATCTGTGTGATTGATAAGTTTAATGTGTAGGATCTTTCTATGACATGATCGGAATCAATTAGACAACATGACTTAAGTTGTAACATGAACCAGATACACTGATGATTAGATATTGAAACAAGGTGTCATTTGTGTGTCAGGGTGTTTGTATATTCATACTATATGTGCCAATATAGAACTTGCCCATTTAGTTTAGCTAAAATTATTTAATTGTGAATCGGAAAATAATCATAGGCCATTGTTGAAAATAAGTCCACTTAAGCCTAAACACAACCAACCAAATAAAATATTTACTCCTATAACACCTCAGAATTCAAGAAAGAGCTAGGAAGCACAAAAGGGCAAGTCCACAAACCCAAAATGGACCATGGACCCTTCATAGTACCCTAAAGGGGACATTTACGGGTCCACAGCCCGTTAAGGTCATGAGACCATCCAGGAATGCCCCTAAGTAGGAGTCACCTGGGCAATGCCTTAGAAGACCCGTATAGGGGTCTGTACAAGTGACCTAGATAGTGAGGTTGTACCCCAAGGTCACTGTGAAGGACCATGGACGCCTAGACGGTCCATGAAGCTTCACACGGACCATGAAGTCATCTGTGAAAAGTACTTATCAGGTTTTGACCTATCATATTAAAGGTCTTTGAGTCCTCTTTCCAATGCCCCCAAGTTAGCCTAACTGCAAGCCCGGAGTAAGAATTTATGCTCGTTAGGGTGAAGCCCTATCAAGCAGGGCAAGATCACGACACACTAGATGGGCCATGATGCCTTAGAAGGCTCGTGAAGCCCCTCTTGATAGTCACATCATCAGTATTTAGTGTGGGTCATATTTGTCTTTTCTCATATGTGGTTTGGTGCTTAAACTATGTCATTTGGTACTAAGAATACGTCGTTTTACTTTGTCTTAGCCTAGTAAATTAGTCAGAAACTACCAAAAAAATCATTCTCCTAAAATCATCAGACTTAGAAAGAAAAGAAGAGAAAAAGGCGACCATTTTCTCTCAAGAACAAGCAGAGCTCTCCTTCAAGTTAAGCCCCGAAATCCAAAGAATTTATCTGTAGTTTCCTTCACTAGGTATATGGGATTTCACTAGTGGGTTCCTTCCACCCATTAGGTCCCTAGAATTCAGTCAATTCTTCAGTTTCTCCATAAAATGTTCAGACATAGGGTTCCTAAATCTTAGGGATCCATTGGAATTTAGTTGTTATAGTTTATATGATGTTAATTACATGTTTCTTTAAGAATTAGTATAGTCCCATGTATAAAACTCAGAAACCCTAGCTCGTGTTAATTATCTATATTTCATAAGTTATACTTGCTAGGCATATTAGTGAGACAATCATGCTTCAGAATTTGAAAGTCATACCCTTTAGTATATGTATGATGCATTCTAAGATAATTATCAGTGTTTTGAGTTATTCAGTATTACAATTGAATTCTTAGCTTTATATTCAGTTGGTAATAAACTTAGCATCGAGTTGGACTAGGGTTCAGTGTACCCTCAATTCCCAGAATTATCTACCCTCATAGGTTTTTAAGTCCCCTCTATTAGGCATCAGTTTCAGTGATCATGCCATAGTCATGCATTAATACCATGGAAAGGTATATTGGGTCCTCTCGATGGGGCGTAAACATCAGACTCCAGATCATCTCACGTGGTTTATGTCAGTTAACAGCATATCCCACAATCAGATTCATGTTGCATTGACCATCTATTCAATATATATTTCAGTATTCAGTTCAACATGTTATATCTTCATGTTTAATACTTGGTTATTTCATACAAGTTAGTTTTCAGTTATGCTTCAGTATATCTATTTTCCTTTTAAAGTTTATGTAACACCCCGAATCTAATAGTCTAAGCTAAGGGCTAAGTGAGAGGGCAAGAGCCAAAGAAGTGAGCTTGGGCAACCTTCACGAGGACCCATACGAGCCGTGAAGGGAACCACGAGTCGTGGTGCTGCCCATGGTAGCTCACAATAGCTAACCACGTTGTGCTCACCTCCCATGACCACCATGATGCCTCGTAGTAGGGACCACAGATCGTGGTGATGGACGTGAAGGCTAGGTAGTGAGCTACCAAAGACTGTCGAAAAGAGAGACCCTCCCACAAGCCACTTGACTGCTCGTGAAGGTCACTATGGGTCATGCAAAGGGTCTTGAGGTGATAGTGGATTAAGGGTGGCAAAGCCTAGCCACTGGTCAAGGACCACGGGCACCACTATGGGCCGTATGGCCCTTGATGTCTCGTGAAGAGCCTCGTGAAGGGGGGTTCAGCAGCTTTTAGTTAAGGGCATATGGGTCTTTTCCAGTTTTAATTAAATTAATAAGAGATTTTACCTAAGCCTAAGACCCCTACATAAGTGATTTTAACCCAAAAACTGACCCATTCAAGCCATTATTCTCAAATCCCAAAAGAAATCCAAAGTTCTTCTCTCAAATATTTCTCTCATAAGAACTTGAAGAAGAAGAAAGAGTTCAAGCTAGAATAGAGATCAATTCTCTATTCCTCAAGAAATTGTGGGCTTTGATATCAAGGTATGATGGTTTTCTATCCATGGAGTCCCCAAGATTCCCCAATTGAAAAGAACAAATTCCCCAATTTGAGTTAGGGGTTTCTTCTAATGTTATGGGTCTTGATGAATGCTGATCCAATTGATTGGGTTATGATTGTTTATGCATGATTGATACGATTGAATGTTTTTAGGATGAGATTACATGTACCCATGCTTAACCCATGTTTCTAAGTTGGAATTGATGTAAATGGGTTTGATTCCATGAAAAGAGAATTTGAGGGTTTAGATGGATTCTTATAGGATTGATGAGATACATTAAAAGTGATTTGAGATTGAATCATATATGATGATTATGAGATATAGTTCTTTGAGAGTAAATCTTATGTTATGAATTGTTAATTATTGATGTAATTATTGTGGAAGGGATAGTTCCCACATGAATTGCTTAAATATGAATGTGAAAGTCTTTCTCACATTGAATGATTCTAGGTTGAAAGGATTGCTCACCGAAAATGAATCTAGACTAAAAGACTAAGAAATCGATGAGGCCAGAGGCGATTACCCTTGACCTCTAAATGAGAAGGATATGAAGTGATTTCCCATATTTCTTAGAATTGAACAAGAGGTGACTCCCCATGTTCCTATTACGATGTTAGGTATGGAGGCGAGTACCCATGACCCATTAGTGAAAGATGTGGAAGTGAGTACCCGTGTCTTGTGATGAAAGGATATGGAGGCGAGTACCCATGTCATATAATGTTGGGCATGGAGGCGAGTACCCATGATCTTATAAGATGGACATGGAGGCAAGTACCCATGACCATATATATAAGGCAAGAGGCGACTACCCATTAGCCTTTATAGGAAGGCAATGAGGTGATTCCCTATGTCTATAAAAGATAAGATAAAGATGAGAATGATAGGTGATGAGCTTGGATGATTTCTAAGGTTGCCTTCTATGATGAGTAAGACTAGTGGAGGATTTCCCATGTCTTGGCTAAGTTTGCTTTGAGGTTACTTCAAGAAGTATTCCCTTATGTTGAAATGATCTATTATGTGCATTGGTTATTCTTATGACTTATATTGTCTAACTCTTATGCTTATGTTGATGTTTATGCAAGCTATCATATTTAGTACATTCTTGTACTAACGCATACTCTTGTCTATATTTATTATCCAAATGTAGGGTCTGGCCTTCCCGACTCTCATCCCCGTGGCTAGGATCTTAGTAGAGGCAAGATTGAAGATTTGTGAGTCCTCATAGCATTCGAGGATTTGGCTATCATTTCCTTCTGTTCTTTTGATTTTGAGTTTTTGAATATTGTTGTATGGGTTGTGTTCCAATGAATCCTTGTATTATATGGTTTTGAGACAATTGTATGAGACTTCCGCTTCGTTTTATTTAGACTTTCAAGTTGTTGGAAATGTTTTAAATTTTTCTGAATTTCTATTATCTTGACTATGAAAGTTAAGTGTCTTATATGAGGCCTCTCGGGGTCTTGTATGCCATGTTAGGTCTAGGGTGTAACTCTGGGTCGTGACAGTTTATATTCTTCAGCTTAGAATATATCCCACATGCTCAGTACATTCAAAATACTAACATATTCTTTTGCGCTACATCATTGTATGATGTATGTTCAGACACTCAACATCTAGACCACGCTTAGCTCGACTTCCAGTCCGTACTCAGCAGCTTCATTGGTGAGCCCTCATAGTTTGAGGACAATAGACATCCTTTACCTTTCAGTATTTACGTTTCAATTCCAGTCTTGTTAGAGTTAGTTGAGGGCATGTCCCAGCAACTCAGATCAGTGAGAAGCTTTCGAACATATGTTAGATTCACCTTGAGTTGTTAGTGTTATTTTTAGTTATCGTTATACTCTTCATATATTTTTTATATTCAGACATGTTGGGCTTTTCCTCATTTTAGATATTAAACTGTTTTCAGCTTTCACATGGTGCATATTTTAATTGAACTTGTATAGATATGTCATGTCATGGGTTAGCTTGGGCTCACTTGTGACACTGAGCACTGTGTTGCTTTTAGGGCGTGACAAACTTGGTATCAGAGAACAGAGTTTAAGTGTCTTAGGGTATTTAAAAGTCGTGACAAGTAGGGTCGTCTTATTGGGTGTGAAGCGCGCCACACTTATTGGGGAGGATCTATGAGACTTCGTTAGGAAAAGCATCCCTTCTTTCTATTCCAGTTCATAATATAGAGTATAAGCTCTATTTAATCTCCTTTGAACTCCTTCTCTTCGCATTTCAGAAAATGCCCCCCAAAAGAGCTAACGCAAGGAATTAGCCAGCACCTCCAGCAGACCCATTGAATGAGCAGGTCAAGCATGCCGAGTTTAGGGCTGCTTTCCAAGTGCTTGCTTAGTCCATGACAACCCAAGTCAATTAGCAGGTTGTGGCCCCATCTCCGTTGCAGTCTAACACTACTCTAGCTATAATATGAATTTCACTGAGATGACCTCTCTGGAGTTTTATGGGTCTAAGTTAGAAGCGGATCCGCAAGCCCTTCTCAGTCTCTACTCCAGTTGGTCACCCAATTTTAGCTAGACGGATATACAGAAATTTCCCTGTCACAATTTCCCAAGAAGCCACCTCAGCAGACCTTGTAAAGTAAGTAATGATAGATTTTGATGTTATTCTAGGCATGGATTGGTTACATTCCTATTATGCCTCAGGAAAATGATTTCCAAAGGGTATATCTATCATCTTGTTCGAGTTGAGGATTCAAACTCGGAGACCCCAACTTTTGAGTCAGTACTAGTGGTGAATAATTTTCAAGAACTATTGCCAAAAGATCTTCCCAGAGTTCCTTTTGAAAGGGAAATTAACTTCGGAATCAATCTCCTTCCAGATACCTAGCCTATTTTGATTCCTCTATATAGGATGGCTCCAGATGAACTTAAGGAATTGAAAGAACAATTGAAAAACCTTCGGGATAACGACTTTATCAGACCCAATATCTCTTCATGGGGTGCTCCAGTGTTGTTCATGCGTAAGAGAGATAGTTCTCTCAGAATGTCCATTGACTATTGTCAGTTGAACAAAGTCAAAATCAGGAATAAATATCCCATCACCATGATTGATGACTTGTTTGACTAGCTTCAGGGTGCTAGTTGCTTTCCTAAGATAAACCTCATATCCGAATATCATCAGCTTAGATTCAGAGATAGTGACATCCCGAAGGCAGCTTTCAGGACTCGATATAGTCACTGTGAATTCATAGTTATATCTTTTGGACTAACAGAAGCTCCTACAACTTTCATGAACTTAATAAACAGGGTGTTCAAATAGTATTTGGACTTGTTCGTCATTATTTTTATTGATGATATCCTCGTTTATTCTTGGAATGAGAAATAGCATATGACTCATCTAAGAGTTGTTCTGCAAACCTTAAAGATCACCAGATATTTGCAAAGTTCAGTAAATGTGAATTTTGGTTACAGTTGGTCGCTTTCCATGGTCATGTGGTATCCAGCAAAGGGATACGAGTGGATTTTCAGAAAATTAAGGCAGTAAAGTACTGGCCCTGAACCAATTCTTTGACCGATATCAAAATTTTCTTGGGTTTGGGCAATTACTGTAGGAGATTTGTTGAAGGATTTTCATCCATAGCTACCCCATTGACCAAGTTGACTCAGAAAATGGTCAAGTTTCAGTGGGCATATGTGTGTGAGAAACACTTCTTAGAACTGAAGACCAGGTTGACTACAACTCATGTATGGACTCTACAAGATGGTCAAGACGATTATGTAGTTTGTTGTGATGCATCCAGGGTCGGCCTAGGTGTTGTGTCGATGCAGTACTGTATGGTCATAACTTATTCTTCTAGACAACTTAAGGTCCATGAGAAGAACTACCTGAAACATGTCATCGAGCTTGCAACCGTCGTGTTCGCCCTAAATATTTGGAGACACTACTTGTATGGTGTTTATGTTGATGTGTTCACAGATCATAAAAGCTTCCAGTATGTGTTCACCAAGAAAGAGTAGAATCTTCACCAGAGGAATGGCTAGAATTCCTCAAAGACTACGACATGAATGTGCTCTATCATCCAGGTAAGGCCAACGTAGTGGTTGATGCCCTTAATAGATTATTCATGGGCATTGTAGCACATGTTGAGGAAGAGAAGAAAGAATTAGCCAGAGATGTTCACTGGCTTGCTCTCTTTGTACTTTGCCTTATGGATACGTCAAATGATTGTGTGATAGTCTAGAATGGATCAAAATCTTCATTGGTAGCAGAGGTTAAGGAGGAACATGATAGTGATCATATATTGCTTCAGTTGAAAGGTGCAGTTCATCAACAGAGAGTTGAGGTTTTCTCCCAAGAGGGAGGTGGTGTGCTTCATTACCAAGGTCATTTATGTATCCCTAATGTGGGGGAGTTAAGGTTGTAGATCCTTACAAAATCCCATAATTCCATATATTCTATTCATCTAGTTTCCAATAAGATGTACCGTTATCTATGAGAAGTCTATTGGTTAAACGACATGAAGAGAGATATCGCAGACTTTGTGGTTAAGTGTCCTCAGTATCAATAGGTTAAAGTAGAACATCGGAAACCATGAGGTGTGACTCAGAAGATTAGCATTCCTACGTGGAAGTGGGAAGTGATAAACATGGATTTCATTACGGGTTTACCTTGTACTCGCAGATCCATTTGGGTGATAGTGGATAGAGTCACTAAGTCAGCTCACTTATTGGCATTCAAGACGACAGTTTCAGTGGAGGATTATGCTAGTCTCTACATTAGCGAGTTAGTCAAGTTGCATGGGGTTCCTTTGTCTATCATTTCGGATAGAGGTCCCCAGTTTACCTCTCACTTCTAGAGATTGTTTCAGAAAGGTCTTGGTAAAAAGGTAAATCTCAATACTTTCATCCGCAAAGGGATGGTCAGTCGGATCGTATCATTCATGTCACAACCCAGGGGTACCCCCTAGATGTAACATGGCACATAGAACCCCGAAGGACCCAATGTAAGCCACTTAGCATATCACAACATAAGATAATAGAAAAGTACGGAAATTTAAAACATTTTTCAATACAATCAAAGTTTCATAACACAAAGCGGAAGTCTATTACACTTATCTCAAACCATCTAATACTTGAAAAGAATTAGGGACATAGCCCATAAAACATCTAAACATAAAAGAAAGACATAAAAAGGAAAGGGTGATCAAGTCCTCGATGCTATGAGGACTCACCAAAACTTCTCTTCTTGATCTACTATGAACCTAGCCATGAGGATGGAAGTAAATATCATCAAACCCTACATTTGATAAGAATGTTGGCAAAAGTATGCATTAGTACAATAATGTACTAAAATGATGACTAGAATAAATCATCAGCATAAGCACATAGAAGAAATTAGTCAACATAAGACATATACCATCATCATAAGAGGCAATAACATAAGTCATAAGTAGAAGAGACATCACCATAAGACATAGGCTATAAGCATAAGAGAAAATAATTATAACTAGTGAGCATAAGAGATAACATCATAGTCATAGGCATAATCAATACATTTTGAACAACATAATGTAAGAGAAACACTTCATAAGTCACCTCAAGGCAAGCTTGTGCAATGCATAGATAAGACCCCATAATCCCACCCATGCTAAGCAAGTCACTTTAGGTTCTCATTCATATTTATCATCTTTTGATCTCATCCTTAACTTATTTCTCATAGACAATGGAACATTCACCTTTAGTCAAACATATCAAGGAAGGCAACTATAGCAATAATCCAAGCTAAGCATACAACATACAAGTAGTCCTCATATCAAGACATACTTTCAATACTTAACAACATATAGATCATCATGACATAAGAGAACATACCACACTTACCCTCAAAGCATACTTGTACAATGCATGAATAAGACCTCATAATCCCACCCATGCTAAGCAAAGCTTCTTAAGTAATCATAGTTCATAATCCATATTCTTGTTGTGGGAATAAGCCTTAACCGACATAGACCATGTAAGCTTAACATGGAATTCGGTGTCTACCCGACACCAAAAAGGGGTTGCTCTACTTGCCTAAGGTAGAACCATACTCTTAGCTTAGGTGGATCCAATAGCTAAGTAACCTATAGGGGCTCATAGTTTATGGGATAAGGAGATTGCTACTAGAAACCCGAACTTAACTAAGGTAGAAGGTTTCCATCTCATGAGATACATACTTAGGGAACCTGGACTCAACTAGTGTAGAAGGAACCCATTTGGAAAGCAGGACTCAACTAGTTGAAAAGCTTTCATTGGGAAGCCGAACTCAACTAGCGTAAAAGCTTTCATCTTATATTCAATATACACTCTGTGCTAGGCATTAATTCCCATTGAGTTCATATTAAGTCTTGACTTAAGTTCATATTCATGGAAGAATGTATTGACACTCAATCCAACATAACTCATACTATTGCTCATAAGATCATGCGTGAGAATATCCTTTCACCATCCATGTCTACATATAGATTCAATAGGTGAGAAAGCCTTTCAACCTTAGAATCACTATATTGTGATAAAACCTTTCACATCATATCATATTCATGCATAAGTGTGTATATGAGAATAACCTTTCAACAACACAACAACTAGTCATGAGCATATTCACTTTACTCTCAAAGTGTTCTTAAAGCATGTACATAACCTTCATAAAACATGCATAATATCATATCTTACCCTTTCAAGGGTCAAAGCTCATATCAAATCAACACATCTAGAATGAATGCATCAGACATGTATATAATCATAATTCAAGTAGTTTAATTACTACAAGCATAATCTCATACTTCACCTCCTTGAGATTCAAAACTTACTTTCAATCATCACACTTAGGGTTCAAACACTAGACATAGATACCATCCTAACTCATGTGATTATAGCACTTTATGCATTCAAGCACTAGACATGGATATCATCTTAACTCATGTGATTCTATCACTTCATGCATTCAAACATTCATGAGGTAGATTAGGTGGGTAAAGTCCTTCCACAACAATTCTATCTAATAGTCTACCATCATCATATAAGCTTCACTATCAAAGTCTTAACATTAATAATTCAACCTATTAGTTTTTACCCTCAAGGCCCTAGAAATCACTTTCATACTATAAGCCTTACTCTCAAGCAATACTTCACATGGTCATCTTATATGCCTAGTTCTCAAGACAATCTAACCACACGCTTCATTTTTAAGCAATTCTAATCAGATATCATCATATTAACTCAATCTCAATATTACTAATCATGATTCATCACATAAGCCCTAATCTAATCAATTCATGTCTACAAGCCTCACTTTTAAGTAATTCATATCTAGGTGTTTTACTCTCAAGTAATTCATCAATCTTAGAAGATCATATATAATCCCTCAATTTCCCTTTTCATGGCATAAAACCAAACTATATCAATTTCACCCTAGAATCATAGGTTAATCAAGACTATATGTATAATCATACTAAAAACATGTAATTACATCATAAACAATCATAAACAACCATTATCCACTCAATTGGATCAACATACAACAATACCCACAATATAGGAAGGAACCCTAACAAGAATTGGGGATTAATCTTCACAATTGGGGGAAACATGGAGCTTCATGGATGAAAGAGATCCATGAATGAATAAGCAATCATACCTTGATTACAAAGACTAGAAAGCTTGAAACAATGGAGTTTTGACCTAGCTTGGCCCTCTTCTTCTTCTTCTTCTTCTTCTTCTTCTTTCTAGAGAAAGGATTTTTAGAGGGAATCGGGTTTCTTTTGGGGGTTTAGAAATAATGATTTAGGATGACTTAATTAAGGGCCTAAAGTATTTATATAGGTGGTCTAAACTCTAGTAAAACGACACCACTTAATCCCTAATTAATTCCGGAAAGTTCCATAAAGCCCCCACTTAACCGTTTAAAACAAGGTCACTGCCTCACCAACAAAACCACGCCCATAGGTCGTGGGTGGACCCACGGGGTGTGCTGGTCAATCGTGGGTTGATTGGCTGGGGACTATTTTTGGGACCCTCGGCCACGGGGCGTGGGTCCCTCCGTAGGTCTACTATTTTTAGGGCAGATTCTAGGGTCCTCCTCAAGGGCCCTTGGTTGGTCCTTAGGGGTTGTACATGGACGTTCTAACCTGAAACCCTTCATTTAAGTACGGGGAGTCATTCACGACTCTAACCCTCACGTCAAGCTCTAGTTTAGCCTACTAGTTTCTGGGGTGTTACAATATCTCCCCCATGGGAACATTCTTCCTCGAATCATGATCTAGACAGAAGTAAAGACTCAAGACTAGCAGTCCATCATGCATGCAACATCAACATAATGCATATTTCAAAGGAGGTAACATCAACTCCATCTCAAACATAATTAATGCATCACGAGGGAGTAGGAACTACATCTAACAACCCATTATGCATGAAAACTCAACATTTCACATGCTCATAGGAGGAACTACCTTCTCCAACTAAAAGCATGTTCAACACAACTTCATGGATCCCTTATGCAACATATTTTCAAAAAGCACAACTAATACATGATCAACAAGTCACCTCATGGAACCTATATGCAATTCTTACTCAATTCACAACAACATGAGGAAAATAAATCATGCAACTCCATTTTCTTTCAAAACAGAAGTTTTCATGAACATGCACCACATAAGGAAATCATGGAAACATCAAAAACACATATGACTTCACATAAAAGACAAACCATGAGGAACTCATCATTTAAATGCTAAAGGAGGAATAGAAGGAAAAAGGATGAGGATATCGAGACATCTCATTGGCCTCGAATTCCCAATAGCACTCTCAACTAAAACCCTTACTACAAGACCACTCCTCAACATCTCCATGGAAACAACTTATTTGTTCTTCTATTTCTTAACTTGTCTGTCTAAGATCCCTACCGGTATTTATAAATTAGAGAAATTCTCATTAACTCCTAACTCTTCTTAAGGAATTTATGAATGTCGGATCTCCAACAACCTTGTATAACCAAGAGACGTGGAAAACCGGATAAGCCGGTACCACTCATTAAGCAACTCTAGTTCAAAAGAAACCTTATTAACTCCACTCAAGATCTTATATGAGCCTACAAAACTGGGACTAAACTTCTCAAACTCACTACACCTCTTAAGGTGAGAATTTCAATTCAACCCTTATCATGAACATCAAGAACACTCAACGACCTTGATATCTAAGCACATCATCTCCCCCTTGGGAGTTAGCCTATACAGACTCTTCTAAGCATCATTTTTTTCAATTCTAAGGTCGGAGCAAGTCATCACTAAATTTTCACATCCATCACACAAGATGATTCTAAACCATGATGGATTACATTTCTACCCTTTTTAGAGGAGTCTACTTACTCAACATGTCTAGGTATTACTTAAACATCATATTCATCAAATCTATTCACATACCCCGAAACTCATAATGACTAAGTCAGGTTTTACAACCAAATACACATAACCATAATAGAACCCATTCATACTAAAGACAACATCAAGGTTTATCATGCCATGTCTATAAAGTCACAAAAGACAAGCAACACCGGAATCTAAATAAGCATCAAACACATACTGGGAAAACATTTGGAGGACTTTCTCATTCACCTCTAGCTTGGAGAGCATAGAACCTAACTTGCTTTGGGGCATTCGCACCCGAACCAATTGGACCGGATGAAGGGTAGGGTTGAGACCTACGACGACTATTCCCTTCATTTCTAGCAACTGTAGGGCAATGCCTTATCTTGTGACCCAACTCACCACAACCAAAATAAATGTTGGAACCCGCTAAGCATCTACCCACATGTCTCCTATCACACTTAGCACAAGAAGGCCATATGGGACTCACTACAAATTCCTTGCAGTCTAGGGTTAGACACCCTCTTTTCCCTATTCTTAGGAGCATTGGAATAATCTTATCCGGAAGACCTTTGTCGACTCCTAGAACGACCATGTCCATCGAACCTCACATGAGAGAATTCACCATCATCATTCCTAGACCTCTTTTTCTCCCTAGTTCTCCCTTCTAGTTTCTCTTCCTCAATTTGTTACATAAGCCATAAGACGAGAAATATTCATAGCATGATCAAGCATGGTTGTACGACATTCTTTCACTACTAAATCAAACACTCCCAACACAAACTTACTCATTCCCGACCTAGGATCGGACACTAGAATTGGAGCATACTTAGACAATTGGGTGAAACTCAATGCATATCCCTTAACACTCATATCACCTTGCCTAAGGTTAATGAATTCAATCACTAAAGCTTCTCTCATCTCTAAAGGGAAGAACATATCTAGAAAATTAGTACTCTTGAACTTCTCCCACTTTATGGGACCCACTCCTACCGACCTAGCCTCTTTTCATTGATCATACCATATTTATGCAACATCCCTCAATTGGTAAGCGGCTAATTCCACTTTCTCTACCGGAGTCACTCCCACAAAGTCCAACACCTTAGAGACCGTATCTATAAACTCTTGAGGATCTTCCTCTATCTTTGACCCATAAAATTCTGGAGTTTCTATCCCAACCTGTGCTAACATTTGAAAACCAAATCTAAACTTCTCATTCGTTACTTTCTCTTCCAAAGGGTCAATTGGAGCTTGAGGAGGAACTTCGTGATCCACATTGTCTTCCCATTCCTTATAACGTTAGCCCTTGTAGTGGTCATATCCTGAAAACCATTGGGCACGGATTAGGAGAAATACCTAATAGAGTTAAACTCTATGGCGCAACTTATAGAAAGAAGAAGTGAAGTTTCCTAAACATCCAATAGCCTCATATTCATAAATGTGGTGCGCTTCACATTTATGAACAAGACGCTACTAAACGTTGTTTGAGATATCCTAGAACCATTCTAAACTTTGTGCTTTGATTACCAAGTTTGTCACGACCCAGGGGTACCCCCTAGATGTAACATAGCACATAGAACCCCGAAGGACCCCATGTAAGCCACTTAGCATATCACAACATAAGATATAGAAAATTACAGAAATTTAAAACATTTTTCAATACAATCAAAGTTTCAAAACACGAAGCAGAAGTCTATTACACTTGTCTCAAACCATCTAATACTTGAAAAGAATTAAGGACACAGCCCATACAAAATCTAAACATAAAAGAAAGACATAAAAAAGAAAAGGTGATCAAGTCCTGGATGCTATGAGGACTCATGATGTTTGCGTAATCAAGACACAACTTCCAATTCAAGTGTCTACGATCGTACAATAGTAATATATCCCAACCGAATGGGTTGGGGTCGAGTCCCAAGGATTGGTTGCAAGAATTAATAGAAAAGTAAAATCAAGTTCTAATCAGTCATAGTTATAAACGTTAACGAATAAAAACATACTAAATCTAAAATTGACAAGAATGTCAATTATCAATGGGGGGTTTGTATTCAACTAATGAACAAAAATAGCAAAAATATAAAGATGCGAGATAGGGAGAAGGGATTCTTGGGCTGTGAAAGGAATATAGGATAAAATATATTATTGGGTAAATGCTATTGATAGTAAATTGTTGAATATTTGTAACTAGGCTAGACTTTAGTGGGGGTAAATTCTCTCTCGAGCAACTTACCCTAAATCGACTCGGTTTCTCTTGAACACCGAGTTACAGCATTTAAGCACAGCCTCCACCTTAGCCCATTCACTCTCTCAAGCTGAATGTGTGGGAGAAAGCCTAGGATTCACTCTCTCGAGCTAAACCCACAACAACCCAATAACCACCGGCTATCAATTTAGTAGTCTTAGTTTTAAAACCTCTCTCTCGATCAAGCCAAAAACACTAAGATGAAATCGTATTTGCAACTACAATCCCATTAAGTTCAAACACAACTACTAAACGAAATCACATTTAAACAGCAAATAGACTAACAATAAGCAATATCCAATCGGAAATTTAACACATATTCACAAAATCACATACCAAGAATTGGGGTTTTAGCTAGACATGAAAAAGAGATAGAAATCAATACCAACAAGTGTTTCCATCAAGTGGGTACGATAGAAAATATCTTTAAACACGTCCAGGATGAAGATTCTTGGATACCCACTTCTAATTTCTTGGAGTTGAAAACCTTCAAAACCTTCAAGCTCAAGAACAGTGTCTCCCAAAAACTCTAAGAACTAAAAACTGAAAAATATTCTAAGTCTCAGTAATATTTCTCTACAACCTCATACTAAGCTACATAATTTAATGAGTATTTATAGTTTTCAAAAATTTGTGTTGCGAAGGATCACTCGGCGTAGTTAGTCGGGATCACCGATACACTCGGGGATCCAACCTTTGGTCTGATTCATCACCTTTCAGCTTTTGCCTTCAGCATTTTCACATTTTGATTTATTGGGCGACAGGGAACTGCTTTGCGGAACTGCTCGACGATGCGCCGACTGCTCCCTTTCATCGCAGATTTGATATTTTTCCTTCAGGGCTGAGCACACTGGAACTTTGGGCGAGGTTAAGGCCATTCGGCGAGTTGCCTAATGCATTAGGTGATCCTCAGGCCTTCTTTTCTTCATTCTTTTCAGTCGCCTTGTTCCTTTTTGCCAAGTATGTCCATGCTTTGCCTCAAACTCCAAATACCTAAAACTTAAGGATTTACATCAATTATTGAGACAAAATATGCATTCGAGGACACTAAATCTATCAAAATAAAGCCCTAAATGAGTCCAAATTGTGGACTCATCAACTCACCAAAACTTCTCTTCTTGATCTACAATGAACCTAGCCACGAGGATGGAAGTCAATATCGTTGAACCCTACATTTGATAAGAATGTAGGCAAAAGTATGTGTTAGTACAATAATGTACTAAATATGATGGCTAGCATAAATCATCAACATAAGCACATAAAAGGCATTAGTCAACATAAGACATATACCATCATCATAAGAGGCAATAACATAAGTCATAAGTAGAAGAGACATCATCACAAGACATAATAAGAGACAATAATCATAAATAGTGAGCATAAGAGATAACATCATAGTCAAAGTCATATTCAATACATTTAGAACAACATATATCCTTCATAGCACCCTATACGGGTCGTTTAGTGGTCCATGGCCCATTAAGGGCATCATGAGACCATCCAGGAATTCCCTAGACAGGACTCACCTTAATGGTGCCTTAGACGGCTCGTGGTGACATGGATAGACTGTCTAGGGGTTCGTACAAGTCACCCAGACGACGAACACCTAGGCAATCCATCAAGCTTCACACGTACCGTGAAGTTCTCTATGAAAAGGACTTATCAGGTTTTGAGTTTTGTGTCATATTCAAATGATCATATCTTTTAGTACAAAATGAATTAGATGTCCCATGACCTATCAAATTAAAGGTCTTTTAGTCCTTTTTCCAACGCCCCAAGTTTGCCTAATTTCGAGCACGGAGTAAAAAGTTATGCTTATTTTAGTGAATCACTATAGGGCAGGGCAATATCACGACCCACTAGACAGGCCATGATGACTTAGACGGTTCGTGATGCCCCTCTTGATAGTCACCTCATCAGTTCTAAGGGAGGTTTGTATTGTTCTTTTCCCCTATGCATTTGGTACTTTAACAATGTCGTTTGGTATTTAAACTACGTCATTTTACTTTGTCTAAGCCAAGTTAATTAGTCAGAAACTTCCTAAAACATTAATTCTCCTAAAATCATCATACTTAGAAAGTAAAGAAGAGAAAGAGGCGATCGTTCTCTCAAGAACAAGCAGAGCTCTCATTAAAGTTGTTTTCCAGGTATGTGGATATCACTAGTGGTTTCTTGTTACCCATTAGTTCCCTAGTATTGAATCAATTCTTCAGCTTCTCCATAAACGGTTCAGACAAAACTTACGAATCCATTGGAATTTGGATGCTATAGTTTGTATGATGTTAATTACATGTTTCTTGGAGAATTAGTACAGTACTATGTATAAAACTCAGAAACCCTACCTCGTGTTAATTATCCGTGTTTCATGAAATACACTTACTAGGAAGATTAGTCAGACAATCATTCTTTAGAATTTGAATGTCATACCTTTCAGTATATGTAAGATACATTCTAAGATAATTACGAGTATTTTGAGCTATTAAGTATTACAATTGCATTCTTAGCTTTATATTCAATTGGGAGTAAAATTAGCACCGAGTTGGACCAGGGTTTAGCGTACCCTCAAGTCCTAGAACTACGTTCCTTCATAGGTTTATAAGTCCCCTCTGTTGGGCATCAGTTTTAGTGATCAAGCCACAGTCATGCCTTTATACCCTGGCAAGGTATATTGGGTCCTCTTGATGGCGCGTATACATCGGACTCCACATTTAGCTCACATGGTTTATGTTGGTTAAAAGTATCCGCCACAGTCAGATTCATGTCGCATTGACCATGTATTCAGTATTTATTTCAATATTTAGTTTGGCATGTTATATATTCATGATTAGTACTTGGTCATTGCATCCAGCTAGGTTTTCAAATACGCTTTAGTATATCTATTTTACTTGTTCAGTTTATATTGTTCAGCTTAGCCTATATTTTGCAGACTTGGTACATTCAAAGTACTGATGCATACTTTGCGCTACATTGTTGTATGATGTAGGTTCTGGCACTCAACATCCATACCACGCTTAGCTCGACTTCCAGTCTGTACTGAACAACTTCAGTGGTAAGTCCACGTAATTCAAGGACCATAGACATGTTTTACCTTTCAGTATTCACTTTTCAGTTTCAATCTTGTTAGAGTTAGCTTTGAACATATCCCACCAACTCAGATCAGTTAGAGGCTTTGAGACACAGATTAGATTCAGCCTGAGTTGTTAGTGTTGTTTTCAGTCATCACTATACTCTTCATATATTTTATATATTGGGTTTTCCCCATTTCAGATATTGAACTATTTTTATCTTCCACATAGTGCATGTTTTAATCGAACTTGTATAGATATGTCACGCCATGGGTTAGCTTGGGGTCACTGATGATACTAAGCACCGTGTTGCATCTAGGCGGTAGCCTCGACGTATGACAACTCCCTTCGGTCAGAATTTATTTGCCTAAATTAGACCATTCTTTCAAATCACCAAATTCACCTTCCCCTGGAAAATTGTTAACCTTTGTTTCGGCCTTGGTCCTTCCTTGGACATCGTGCACCTCAACTCAGGCTCAAAGCCTAAGTTGAGGGTGGCTGTTTCAGAGAAAAATGTTTACCTTTGTTTTGGCCCTAGTCCTTGTTTGTACATTGTGTACCTCAACTCATGCTAAAAGCATAAGTTGAGGGTGGCCACTAGAGAGGGAAACAAGAAGATGAAAGGGGTATGAAAAAGAGTTGGGTGTTGAGAAAAGAGATAATAAAGGATTAAGATGGTGTGGCAGCTTTAAGAGAATAAAAGAATAAAAATGCTAAAGAAAAGACTTGAATCAAAAAACAATATGAAGAAAAGCCACACCGGATCGTTAATGAACAAAGAAGGAGAAAAAGAAAGAAAAATGTGATACCCAGATTGGTTGTAAATGAAGAAACTAGTCAATGCAATGTCAAGGAGGGTAGAAAAGTCACTGTGAATCCACATATATCATACCTGATTCTAAGCCTATATTATAAGCTAAGAAAGTCCTAAATTGATCATGATTCATTAGTTTTACAAGTCTAAGTGTAGAAAACGAGGGAAAGCCTATAGTATTGTGCATATACTATATTAATTCAATACTAAGTACTAGTGTATATTGAATTCCTAAACAATTTGAACTATAACTCAAATTATGTGTGAACAAAGGGACTTTTTTGCGGTAAGGGCACAAGTTGCATTGACCTATGATCAGTCAAGAAATACTAAAACAAGAACACGGAAGTAATTTAAAGTGATAACCAACATTAATTTAAAACAATTGATGTTCAACAATTACCCACAGCCCTAGATCAAGGGTCTTTAGCTTCTTCTTGCCCTAGATCAAGGATCTTTAGCTACTAAAGAAGAAGAAGAAGAAGAAGACCCTAAAAAGTATTGACGACTTTGTATCTAATGCCCCATAATAATTATTTCTATGAATTATTTATAGATATAAAAAACCCTAAATAAAATAACTGAGTCCAAAACAAATTAGGAACCCAAAACCAAAACGAATTTGAATTGTTGTACGCGTGAAGCTCTATCGGTTTGGCATCAGATGCTCAATCTTTGTGATGCATTCAAAGCCTGCCCCGTGGCAGCAATGTTTTCACTTTCCAAATTGAAATTTGGAATACGCACTTAATATATTATATAATATTATATTGAATTTAATCCATCAAGTTGTGTGCTTGATTTCCTTTTATAATCTCCCTTCTTTAATTCATTTTAGCTTTAAACTTTTTCAACTTTACATCAATTTACTTTTACAAATAAAATACACTAATTAACACAAATCATAAAATTCATTCTCAAAAGAGATAAATAAATATACTAAATGTGAGGTAAATAATGATAAGAAAACATATTTTTGGACTCACATCAACACCCCACACTTCAACTTTTTCTCATCCTCGAGCAAACAATCAAGCTCATCTAAAAAAAATCAAACTAGGAATGTCATCACTTTGGTTGACACAAACAATTAGGCTATACACAAACTTTAAAACGTCAAGTAAAATTCCCGCTCATTAAGCAAGACAACCAAATAAACAACAAACCTCTAACCTCCTAACCTCAAAGAAGGACTTTGAACTCATCAAATTTAAGCTTGCTCTCCTACTCTCATCAAAGAAAGTTAATAAAATCACCTATCCATCATGAAACAAGTGCCCTCACAAGAAGAAATAGTCCACACACTCAATTTAAAAGATTGATTATAAATTAAGGACTTAGCATCAAAGGACAACTCACACTCACGAAGAAAATTCACATGTACGCACAAAGAACCATATGATTGCCCATTATGTACATCTCCACTAATTAGGCATGTTCGAATAAAATCAAATAGGACTTTAACGGGTTGTAATGTAGGCTAGGGGACGGGTAGAAAAACTATACAATAATGACTTACACTTCCTTAAGCGCTTTGCACTTTAAGACTTTTTCACCCATTATTTTCTTCTCTTTATTTTCAGCCCTCTCTTCAACAATTATTTCACAAGTAATTCTCATCATCTAAGGAATGCTTCAATAACATTTTCTTTTCAAAGATTTTTTTTTCATAGGATTTTTTTCATGTCACATTCTTTTGTTCTTCTCTTTCTATTTTTCATCACATTCTTTCAAAGAGAGCTTTTTAAGCACTTTGTAGCTATCATTGATTACATTTTCACTCAACCATCCCTTTTTCTTAAGAATTAACAATTAGAATAAGTCTATGCCAAAAGAGTTAAGGGTGAAATATGGCTAGCAACAAAAGGATACAGACTCGAAATGGCTAACTAATGATATAATATTTGAAAAATCTAAAATTCACAAGACAAATCAAAGAAAACCTATGATCATCTCCTAAACAAAGCAACACTTTTTATTTCGCTTCAATAACATGTAGGACAAATTCTAGACTAAGATGTATAACATTGAATAGGCAAAAGTTCACCACACATAGCACAAGTATCAATCAAAATGGATCAATTCCATTTCTAAGAGAGACATGATCATAACAAACTACAAAATAAGATAAGCTATATAGAAAGTCACAACCATGAGCTTATGTGTCAAAGAGTCTGTTATTTCCTTATCAATCAAGCATTCACAAGAAAGTACTACTGAAAATTAGGCCTAAATAGCTAGCAAGTATGACACCACTCAAAAGGGTCTTTTCGTTTCTTTCCAAAAAAGAAAATTAAAAGAAAACTTATTCCTAAAAAATGAAAGACACTCAATTTAAAGGGACTATCCTCAGGAAAAGAACCGAAAATAAAAGCCAAAAAACTCATCCAAAAAAAATGAAAAGACATAATAAAACAGTAAAAACTAGGAATTCATTCCTCCGCCCCACACTAAAAAAATACGTTATATCCCCAAAGCATCCAATAAATTTAAAACAGGGGTTAGGAAAACTCCCTGAGGGTTTAGGCCTAGCTAGTAGCATGTTCTTTTAATTTTCATTAAGGGTCGTACGCACCCCACACTTAAGCTCAAACGTGCTCCTTCGCTTCAAATTTTTGGGTACTCAGACTTCCCCTAACCTGCAAAAACAACACAAAAAATGACACTAAAAAAACCAAGAAGATACATTGTCAATTGGGTTGCCTCCCAATAAGCGCCTAATATAATGTCGCGACACGACACAAGTAAGTTAACCACTTTTCTTTCCACTTTGAACTTATGAATTTTACCCCTAACTTTGCATCCATTTTCTGCTCCTCTCTAGGGGCGGTGGTATAAAGATAAATGAACCAAGTAATATATGTTGCATCTTGCACTTCTTTGCTCTTAGGTGAGGAATGTCGTTTTGTCTACGTGGACTAAAAAACTTTAGAATGTAGGGGCCTTGTTCCTCATCTATACACTCATCCATTAGTTCACTTGACTTTCTTGTCACCATCTAAGCATAATATAGAAAAGTCTTTTGAATGAGATTCAAGTTGCCTCAACTCCAAAGAAGTTTTATTTACAACATTCTTACTTTTGTAATATTTCTCAACATCGATATTAAGGAATAAGGTATAGTTGAATGGTTGGAATTCCTCTATTTTCTCCACTAGTTGGTCATCATCCACGACAATTGGTAATTGGCCTTCAGACGCCTCAATCCTTTTGTTCAGGTGAACCTCAAAGTCTTGAATATCTGAGCCAAATTGATCTATTTCTTGTGTGAGATCAACTTTTCCTTCAATCAGTTGGGTTGTCAAGTATGTCAGACCATCACGAATAGACTTTTGAAACTTTAGAAGTTGAGTTTATTCTTGTAGACAAGATCAGCTCACTATCTCTTGTTGGGCTTCAATCTCTTTTAATTTATCTAGGACTCTAATATCTAATTGAATAGTGTCAAGCTTATTTAGCAGTTTCATGATTTTTTATTGTTCTTCTAAGCATTCAAATATTTATTCCGTAATTTTTTAATTAACTTTGTCCAGCATATCCGTACATTCCATAAGTGAATTCACATTGCACATCTCTTGTTTTGCATTCTCCACTTCATCGCCCCTCCCAACATCACAAATAACAGAAGAATAATAATAGGGGTTCGGGTGAAGGGGATAAAATTTAGGACAACCATTCCAATGAATTATTAATGACCACATATATGACATATAGGACACTCGATATCCAAGTGGTATCCATTACAATAATTACAACGATATTTGTAAGAATACTCATCACTCAACCACTATTTATCCCAATCATCAATATCAATAAGTGTACCAAATTATTCAAAGAAAGAAAAACTAATAACTAATTGTTTAGGAAAAAAATTGATTAAAATAAATAAATAAATAAAAAGAAAAAGTATAATCTAGAAGAATAGTTGATTTCTAAGTCCCCGGCTGCGGCGCCAAAAACTTGTTGCTTCCAATTGCACACGCAAGTGTACGTTGTCCGCAAGTAATATAGTGGCTCTTAAAAGAATCGGATTATCGAACCCAAAGGACTTATCGATTAACTATTTTTACTAAATTATACTAGTCTAATTAATTAACTAGTGCCAAAAGTGTTTGATTTTTATTTGTAAAGAAACGAATGCAGGAATGAAATAATAAAATTACTAATAGTGATTTAAAAAAATTCATCGCTACATTATGTATAGGGTTTCATGTATCACATCTCATGCATGAATTAACTACGGTTATCAAATTACTTATTTATAGGTTTGATTTTATGATCATGATCTCCGGACCTCTAATTGCCTACTTCAATTAGTTGTCTAACTACATCGTTAACGGGGATAGGCAGTGTTAATTGGCGAGCATTTATATTTCATCTTGTTTCGTCACCAAGCTAGGTGTTTGTCTGGGCGTCACTCCTAAACACAAATCAACTCAATTTAATGGAAGATCAAGCTTCCTGTATTTTTTGATCTATCTACCTTAGTGTCTCCGGAGTTTAAGAGTAGACAAGAGATTTATCCCTATGATGACCAGTCAGGAAATACTAAAACAAGAACACAAAAGAGATTTAAAGTGATAACCAACATTAATTTAAAACAATCAATTATTAATAATTATCCATAGCCATAGCCCCACAACAAGGGTCTTTTGTGACTTGAAGAAGAAGAAGAAGTAACTGAGTCCAAAACAAATTAGGGACCCAAAACCAAAACTAATTGGAATTGTTCTACGCGTGAAGCTCTGTCGATTTGGTGTCAGACGCTCAATCTTCTGTGATGCATTCAAAGCCGTCCATGTGGAAGCAATGTTTTCACTTTGCAAATTGAAATTTAGAATTCGCACTTAATATATTATATAATATTATATTAAATTTAATCTATTAAGTTTTGTGCTTGATTTCCTTCTATAATATTGCATCTTAAATTCATTTTAGCTCCAAACATATTCAACTTTACATCAATTTACTCCTACAAATAAAATACACTATTTAGAATGATTCATTAATCCATTCTCAAAAGGGATAAACAAAAATACGAAATGTGAGCCAAATAATGATAAGAAAATACATTGTTGGCCTCACATCAACACACCACACTTAAACTGTTGCTCGTCCTCGAGCAAACATTAAAGCTCATCTAAAAAAATCAAACTAGGAATGTCATCACTTTGGTTGACACAAACAATTAGGACATATACAAATTTCAAAACATCAAGTATGATTTCCGCTCATTATGTAAGACATCCAAATAAACAACAAACCTCTAACCTCCTAACCTCAAAGAAGGACTTTGAACTCATCAAATTTAAGTTTGCTCCCCTATTCTCATCAAAGAAAATTAATAAAATCACCTATACATCATGAAACAAGTGCCCTCACAAGAAGAAATAGTCCACACGCTCAATTTAAAAGATTGAGTATAAATAAAGGACTTAGTATGAAAGAACAACTCACACTCACAAAGAAAATTCACATGTATGCACAAAAAACCATATGATTGCCCACTATGTACATCTCCCCTAATAAAGCATTTTCGAATAGAATCAAATAGGACTTAAACGGGTTGTAATGTAGGCTAGGGGATGGGTAGGAAAACTATATAATAATGACTTACACCTCCTTAAGCACTTTGCACTTTAAGACTTTTTCACCCATTATTTTCTTCTATTTATTTTCAGCCTGCTCTTCAACAATTATTTCACAAGTAATTCTCATCATCTCAAGAATGCTTCAATCACATTTTCTTTTCAAAGAATTTTTTCATGTCGCATTCTTTTGGTCTTCTCTTTCTTATTTTCATCACATACTTTCAAAGAGAGCTTTTAAGCACTTTGTAGCTATCATTGATTACATTTTCACTCAACCATCCCTTTTTCTTAAGAATTAACAATTAGAATAAGTCTATTATATAATATTCAAGGAAAAAGGTGCAAAAACTAGGGATTCAACAAAAGACTTAAGGGCAAAATGTGGGTAGCAACAAAAGGCCATAGGCTCAAAATGGCTAACTAGTGATATAATATTTGAAAAACCTAAAATTCACAAGAAAAATCAAAGAAAACCTATTATCATCTCCTAAACAAAGAAACACTTTTTATTTCTCTTCAATAACATGCAGGACAAGTTCTAGACTAAGATGCAAAACATGGAATAAGCAAATTCTCACCACACATAGCACAAGTATCAATCAAGATGGATCAATTCCATTTCTAAGAGAGAATGTATCATAACAAACTACAAAATAAGATAAACTATATACAAAGTCACAACCATGAACTTATGTGTCAAAGAGTCTGCAATTTCCTTATCAATCAAACATTCACGAGAAAGTATTACTGAAAAATTAGGCCTAAATGGCAAGTATCACACCACTCAAAAGGGTCTTTTCTTTTCTCTCAAAAATAATTAAAATAAGACTTATTCCTAAAAAAAAATAAAAGACACTTGGTTCAAAGGAACTATCCTCACGAAAAGAACCGTAAACAAAAGCCAAGGAACCCATCCGAAAAAAAAGGACTCAATAAAACAGTAAAACCTAGAAATTTATTCCTCTACCAAACACTTAAAATTATGCTATGTCCCCAAAGTTTCAATTGAAGTTTAAAACAAGGGTTAGGAAAACTTCTTGAGGCCTTTAGTCCTAACTAGTAGCATGTTCTCTTAAATTTCATTAAGGGTCGTACGCACCCCATACTTAATCTCAAACGTGCTCCTTCTCTTCAAATTTTTGGGTACTCAGAAATCGCCTAACCTGCAAAAACAATACTAAAAATGACACTAAAATAATATAAAAGAAGTTACACCGTAAATTGGGTTGCCTCCCAATAAGAGCCTAGTTTAACGTCGCGGCAAAACATAAGTTAGTTCACTACTTTTCTTTCCACTTTAAACTTATGAATTTTACCCCTAACTTTGCATCCATTTTTCTGCTCCTCTTTAGGGGAGGTGGTATAAAGATAAATGAACCAAGTAATATATGTCACATCTTGCACTTCTTGGCTCTTAGGTGAGGAATGTCATTTTTGTCTACGTGGACTAAAAAACTTTAGAATGTAGGGGCCTTGTTCCTCATCTATACACTCATCCATTAGTTCACTTGACTTGACTTTCGTGTCGATATCTAGGCGTAATATAGAAAAGTATTTTAAATGAGATTCAAGTTGCCTCAACTCCAAAGAAGCATTATTTACAACATTCTCACTTTTGTACTTTTACTCAACATCGATATTAAGGAATAACATATCGTTTAATGGTTGGAATTCCTCTATTTGCTCCACTAGTGGTCATCATCCACGACAATTGGTGATTGGGCTTCAGAAACCTCAATCTTTTTGTTCAAGTGAGCCTCCAAGTCATGAATATCTAAGCCAAATTGATCCATTTCTTGTGTGAGCTCAACTCTTCCTTCAATTAGTTGGGTTGTCATGTATGTCAAACCATCACGAATAGACTCTTGAAACTTTAGAAGTTTAGTTTGTTCTTGTAAACAAGATTGGCTCACTATCTCAGCTTCTCCATAACTTTCTCCTTGTTGGGATTCAATCTCTTCTAATTTATCTAGAACTATAATTTCTAATTAAATAACGTCAAGCTTATCTAGCAGTTTCATGATTTTTGATTGCTCCTTTATGCATTCAAATATTTGTTCCGTGATTTTTGAATTAACTTTGTTCAGCATGTACGTACATTCCATAAGTGAATTCACATTGTACGCCTCTTGTTTTGCATTCTCCACTTCATCGCCCCTGCCAACATCACAAATAACATAAGAATCATAATAGGAGTTCGGGGGAAGGGAATAAGATTTAGGACAACCATTCCAAAGAATATATTGACGAGCACATATATGACACTCGATATCCAAATTGTATCCATTACAATAATTACACGGATATTTATAAGAATGTTCATCACCCAACCACGATTTATCTCAATCATCCATAACAATAAGAGTAACAAATTATTCAAAGAAAAAAAATTAATCGTTTAGAAAAAAAAACTAATTAAAAAAATAAATAAAACGTAAAAGTATAACCTAGAAGAATAGTTAATTTCTAAGTCCTCGGCAGCGGCGCCAAAAACTTGTTGCTTCCAATTGCACACGCAAGTGTACGTGGTCGCGCAAGTAATATAGTGGCTCTTAAAAGAACAGGATTATTGAACCCAAAGGACTTGTCGATTAACTATTTTTACTAAATTATACTAGTCTAATTATTTATTTAAGAATGCCAAAAGTGTGATTTTTATTTTTAAAGAAAAGAAAGCAGGAATGAAATAATAAAATTACTTACAGTGAGTTGGAAAATTCCAGGGCTGCAACATGTATTGGGTTTCATGTATCACATCTCATGCATGAATTAACTATGGTTATCAAATTATTGATTTACATGGTTGATTTTATGATCATGGTATCCCGATCTTTAATCGCCTACTCCAATAAGCTGTCAAACTACATCATTGAGTTGGGATAGGCAGTCATAATTGGCAAGCATTTATATTTCATCATGTTTCATAACCAAGCTATGTGTTCGTACGGGTGTCACTCCTAAACTCAAATCAACTCAATTTAATGGAAGCTCAACCTTTCTGTATCTTTTGCTCTATCTACCTTAGCGTCTCCCGAGTTTAAGAGTAGACAAGATATTTATCTCTATTATAGCCAGTAAAGAAATACTAAAACAAGAATATAAAAGTATAAAATGATAACTAACATTAATTCAAAACAATTGTGCACCCCCAAGTTCATCCAGAAGCTCTTCAATAATAGAAATAGGATATTTGTCTTTGATAGTAATCTGATTTAGAGCTCTGTAATCTACACAAAGTCTCCAATTTCCATCTTTCTTCCCCACTAAGACAATTGATGATGCAAAGGGACTGCAACTATGTTGTATGAATCCTTGGTCCTTCAAATCTTTCACCATGTTCTAGGTAACATCCTTTTGAACTGGTGAGTATTTGTAAGGTCTTACATTCACAGGATTTGATCTTTCCTCCCAGAGAATATGGTGATCAAAGGATCCCTAGAAGGTGGTAATCACTTCGGTTCCACAAACACAGACCTAAACTCGTGTAGAACCTGTTATACTTCTCCTAGCACCTCAACTAAAGGTGCGGTTTTTGAATCTTGTGAAAACTTGTCTTCTTTAGGAATAGCTTTGATCATAAACAACTAAATCTCCTCCTGCTTAATGTTGGTAAGAGCAATTGATTCAACTCCTTTCATCTTGGGTGTGTTACCCTGTAAGCATAACATTTTTCTTTCATATTCAAACTTCATAGTCATCTATTTGAAATTAAAAATGATGTCTCCCAAGTCAGTTAACCACTGAACCCCCAACACCACATCACAAGTACCCAGGGGTAAAAGAAGGAAATCTGTCGTGAAGACATTTCCTTGTAGTAACCATTCGACCTCATGACACATGCCACTGATAGGAACAGAATTTCCATTAGCTAAGCTAGCATCTCCCCAGTTACAGGGGCTCACCTTCTCGCCCATCTAAGCCACTAATCCACTGTCCATGAAGGTGTGTGTTGAACATGTATCAATGAGTATATTGAGGGCCTTCTTATGACAATGTCCTGTAAGTCTCAAGGTTCTATATCCCTTGATTCCAGTCATGGCATGAATGGAGATCTCACGGGTCTCAGCCACTTCGGGTAACTGCAATAACTCTCATTCTTCATTTAACGCTACACCATTTTCCTCCAACTCCAACAAGAACAACTGAGTGTTGGTCTTATAGACATGTCCCTACTCATACTTCTCATCACAGATATAGCAGAATCCTTTGGCTCTCTTGTCACTTAACTATGCAGGAGTAAGCCTTGTCCTCATAAGTCTGTCCGCAACAATAGATGGATGAGGTTTAGGCAAGTGTAAATTAGGTATAGTTTGGGGCTTAGCGTAAGACTATGGTTGATTTTTCATTGCTTCCCTCCACTATTTTGAGAAAATAGACTACTTTAATTGAGCTAAGTGATACACATGAGGTAATGAGTAGGGTCTATGAATCCTTACAGCATCCCCTAACTCCAGTTTCAACTTATTCAAAAATACACTGATGGCTTGGTTGGGATCTAATGTCAACTGGGTCATGGCTCTATCAAACATCTCTTGGTATCTAATAACACTGTCAGTTTACCTTAGACTTACTAACTCACTCATGGGGTCATCGAATTCAACCCCAAACCTATCAGGCAAAGCATAGATGTATTATTTCCATGTTGGACTAGGAAGATGATTACGACTCCTCATATAGGCATGGTTCCATTGTAGTGCAGGGTCATCAAAATGTAGAGCTGCAATGGTCACTTTTTGCTGAGACCGAACCTCATCGAAGGAAAAGAATTGATCTACCTTATACCACCAATCCTGAAAACCCTTGCCATTAAATCGAGGAAATTCCACTCTAGATAGAGGTAAAAGTGAGGGGTTATTCTGATTGGGAGAATATTGGGGGTAAGAGGTATAGAAGTTGGGTGGCTTTTGGGTCATCTGTGGAGTGTGGTTGACAAAATTGGAATTGAAGGTAGTCAGCAATTGGGGACTTTGGGGCAATGGGAATCGTGTAGTGAACTGAGTTTGTGTGGATGAACTAGGGTTATATTGGGTAGGATGAACTGGATTCTGGTTAGAAGTGACTGGGTTCACTGATGGGTAGGTCCCCCGATGTCGGATTACTCGTCGTGGTTATGTTAAACAGTGGAGAAGGAGGAACTAAGTTCATAATACCTGGTATACCGAGAGGTCCGACAGTGGGAGAGTAAATTTCCTCGAAGAATCGAGGCGTTGTAACTGGTCGCTTTCCCTGGCCATCCTCAATTGCCTTCTTCAGCTCTGATAATGACTTCTCATTCACTGTTTCTAGTTGATTTTGTTGCGTAGCAACATTAGCCATGTCAATGGCCAGTCGATCCATACGTGTCAAAACAATAATTCCAATAGGTTGTGTGAGAGAAATAGAAATGTTACCTTTTCGATCTATTTTCCACAAAGATTAATTGCTTGAATGCATCTGTCTCTCGTGTTTTTATAATATCCATACTCATACATCACACATGCCTGAATAGATTTGTAAATATCATTTACATTTTTTTGTTTCATAATGAAGATTAAAGGTGGCACATTAATAGGCATTCGGAAAATGGTACAATTGCATATGAAAAGATGGGATGGTAATAACTAATAACTATTCTTGAAATGACATAATTGTATGCATTGAAGCTTGTTATAAATTCATTAACTATTATTCCTTTTATTAGCAAAAAATGAATTAAAAAATCAAAAAAAAATAATGAGAAAAAAAAAAGTAAATACAAATCTTGGTCAGAGAGAGGTGTCACATCACCTTCTCTCTAGAGAGATTTGTCAATACTATTATCTAATAATAATTATTATTATTATTACCGGATGAAATGTAGCATCATAAGCTTTTCACCTAGAACAGCGGAGAAGTTGTTGGAGCATTGTTCCTAAACTTCTATATTTTATTGAGTGTTAGAATTTGAAAACCTACAACATTTAGTACCTATTAATAAATATTCTTAATAATTAGGAAGGGAAAGGGGTTTTTGAAATGGGTTTTCTAGGCAAAAACTTCGTGCAACGTGCAACACTAATGCATACTAAATTACTACTCCTTTCGTCCACACTTTTCGAAAGTCAATTTGACTAATTTTCAAAATAAATTAGATTACACTAATTTGATATTTAAACAAAAAAAAATAGATATTCAAAAACAATATGAAAAGTACTATAAATTGCAATTTCTTGCATATCAATATGATAAAAAAATACATCGTGAAATGTTAATCAAAGTTTTTATAGTTTGACTCTAAAAAAGAAAACTATGACAATTAAAAGTGGACGAAGGTAGTACAATACAACATTAATACCTATTAATAAAGGTTAATTATGGGAAAGGAGAACAGACGGTTTTTTCTGCAACATTAATACATATTTCAAAAGTTAATGGTGAATTGTTGTTTCGAATTCTGTAATCAACGGCAGTTTTTATTATTATGTACTAATGAGGTTGTGTTAACAAAAATTAATGGTGAATTGTTTTTTCAAATTCTGTAATCAGCGACAGTTTTTCTTATTATGTATTAATGAGGAGAGAATTAAATATTATATTTTAATATTTTGTAAAATAATATTTTATGTCTTTTAAAATGAAGAAAAAATCCAAAACAACATAAAAAGATGAATAGAAATCCAGGCGTTAGAAAGTGCCACGTCACCGTTTTCATGTTTCTGCTTTATATATATATATATATATGGATGGATGATAATGTTTTATATAATTTGAGGGAATACAAAGTAAATTATATTTTCAAAGAGTTTAGTAAGAAAAAACTCACATAAATGATCATTACTCCCTCCGTCTCATTTTATATGTCACTTTTTTACTTTGCACTTGCATTAAGAAATCATGTAACTTTACCCTTCTACCCTTATTTAATTTTTTCTTAAGTCAACTTTATTAATAAATGACAAGATTAATTAACTATTCTATCAAGGGTATAATAGGAAAAATATAGTAATTTATGCATAAATTTTAGTATAAATTATAGGAACCACATATTATAAGTATTAAATAACATCCTATCCCTTCTAGTTTTCTATTTACCAAAAATCCCTTAAAAATGATGTTTGCGGGATACATAGCGTTGTGCATGGGATACATTAGGTTTGATACATTCCACATAGCGGGATACATAGCGTTCACTACAACAAAAAGGCTTATTAAAGACCAAAATATAGTGACAAGTTATAAATATGGTCCCTAAAATATACTTATAAGGATGATATTATTTACTAGTCTCTATTTGACTATATTATTTTCTAATAACAAATAAACTTGTCCCTAAATGAAATTTTCAGCGGGAACTACAAGGAAGAGCGGGAACTAAAAGTCTCTAAAAAAATTTCTCTCTCTATAGTTATAACCTAAACCCCCAAATCCATTGATAAAGCTATTAGATTTTTCTCTCTCTCTAGCAATATGCCAAAATCGCTGTGCATAGCTCTGAAGTCTCCTTACTCTTGA
>JAJOOR010010338.1:0-58505 GCA_036250505.1 Solanum acaule | reverse complement strand
AAAGTATGAATAGTAAATAAGCAATTCTTGAATAGTGTTTTGCATGCATTGATAATTCTTTCGTTTAAAAGTCTTTTTAACGGTGCGCAACGTTAGAACTCGCCTTGTTGCTACTTGTCGGACCAATGAGGTAATCAACAAGAAAAGAATTATCAACATAGATTTAGTGTGATACTATCTAATAGTCTAGTACCGATTGGTGTGAAGTAATAACTAAGACAAATATCGAGGTGATGTCTAATATGAGGTAAAGGTAAGAGTTAGTAAATTATACACACGTAGCCGGACCAAGATGCGGGGTGAAATTCTCTAGATTCCGGACCAAGGATTTAGAGATACCTATCTTATCACTTTACATGTAGTATACTAGGAAAGTATTGATATTACTAGGATTACTGCGTTATGAGCTTGTGGGGAACACATATACCCTAGTTAATTCTCTCATCTTGATAACAACCAAAATTGATTTTTGTTTACTGAATTCTTACAATTTGTGAAACAAATCCCCCCCTTTAATTACTTGTTTCTGGAAGTAATTTGACTAAATGAATATAATTGTTAGTTAAAGTGAAGTCTAGACCATTTTCCTCGTGGGATCGACCCCAACCTACAAGTTGGGTTCTTTACTTGATAACGATCGATTATGCTTCTTTAGGGAGGTGTAATTTGAGCGTATCAGTTATCTTCAGGATTAGAACTTGGCCATTAAATTCAGTTTATATTTAAGTTATACTTCAATCCATATCTATATCCTTGTTCAGATTATATTATTGCTCAGTTATGCATTGTTCAGCTTATATACTTTGTTCAACTTAGCATATCTATATCCTACATGCTCAGTACATTCCAAGTACTGACGCATACTTTGTGCTAAATCGCTTCATGAACTAGGTTCAGGCACTCAGCATCAGATCACGCTTAGATCGATTCTTGATTCGACTTCAGCAGCTTTAGTGGTGAGTCCTCATACTTCGAGGACAATAGACATGCTTTCTATTTTAGTCTTTATTTCCAGTTTTTAGTTTTGTTAGAGTTAGCTGGGGCATGTCCCAGTAGCTCAATTCAGTAGAGGCTTTTCTAACATAGTAGTAGATTCAGCTCGAGTTGTTAAGTGTTGTTTCAGTCATCACTAAACTCTTATTATTATATCTTATTTATTCAGATTAGTTGGGTTTTCCCCATTTTAGATATCTATTATATTTAGCTTCCGCATAGTACATGTTTTACTTAGTTAATTTTAGTAGGCTTGATATATGCTAGACTCAGGGTTAGCTTGGGGTCACTCGTGATCCTATGTCCCATGTTACGTATGGGGGTAGCCTCGAGGTGTGACAAACTTGGTATCAGAGCGAAGAAATTTAAGTGGATTCTTAGAAAATTGAGGCAGTACAGTACTAGCCTAGACCTACCTCTCCAACAGATATCAGAAGTTTCTTGGGTTTGGCTGGTTATTATAGGAGGTTTGTTGAAGGATTTTCATCTATAGCTTCCCCATTGACAAAATTGACTCAATAGAAGGTCAAATTTCAGTGGACACATGAGTGTGAGAAAAGCTTCTCAAAACTGAAGACTAGGTTGACTACAACTCCTGTCTTGACTCTACCAGATGGTTCAGACGGTTATGTGATTTACTGTGATGCCTTTTAGGTCGGCCTAGGTTGTGTGTTGATGCAGCGAAGTAAAGTCATATCTTATGCTTCTAGATAGTTTAAGTTCCACGAGAAGAATTACCCAACTCATGACCTCAAACTTCCAGTCATAGTGTTCACCCTAAAGATTTGGAGACACTATTTGTATGGTGTTCATGTTGATGTGTTCACAGATCATAAGAGCCTCCAGTATATTTTCACCCAGAAATAGTTGAATCTTCCTCAGAGGAGATGGCTTGAATTCTTCAAACACTATGGCATGAATGTGCTTTACCATCCGGGTAAGGCCAATGTAGTGGTTGATGCTCTTAGGAAACTGTCTATGGGTAGTGTAGCACATGTTGAGAAAGAAAAGAAAGAGTTAGCCAAAGATGTTCACAGACTTGCTCGCTTAGGAGCTTGGCTTACAGACACATTAGATGGTGGTGAGAGAGTTCAGAATGGATCAGAATCTTCATTGGTAGCGGAGGTTAAGGAAAAAATAGGACAGTGATCCTATATTACTTTAGTTGAAAGGTGCAGTTCATCAGTAGAAAGTTGAGATTTTCTCCCAAGGGTGAGATGGTGTGCTTAGTTACCAGGGTCACTCATGTGTTCCTAGTGTTGGTGATTTGAGGCAGCAGATCCTTACAGAAGGTCATAACTCCAGGTATTCCATTCATCCAGGTGCCACTAAGATTTACTGTGATTTACGGGAAGTCTTTTGGTGGAACAACATGAAGTGGGACATAGAAGACTTTGTGGCTAAGTGCCCTAACTGTCAATAGGTTAAGGTAAAACATCGGAAACTAGGAGGTATGACTCAAGAGATTAACATTCCTACGTGGAAGTGGGAAGTGATAAACATGTACTTCATTATGTGTTTACCTCGTACTCGCAAACAACATGACTCTATTTGAGTGATAATGGACAGAGTCACGAAGTCCACTCACTTCTTGGTTGTCAAGAGTACACATTCAATGGAGGACTACGCCAAACTATACATCAATGAGATAGTCAGGTTGCATGGGCTTCCCTTGTCTATCGTCTCAGATAGAGGTCCTCAGTTTACCTCTCATTTTTGGAAATCGTTTCAGAAAGGTCTTGGTACTCAGGTAAATCTCATTACAACATTTCATCCACAAACAGATGGTCAGGCAGAGCGTAGCATTAAGACCTTAGAAGACATGTTGAGAGCTTGCTTGATCAATTTCAAGGGTATTTGTGATGGTCCCACATGAGGCACTATATGGGCATAGATGCAAGTCCCCGATTGGTTGGTTTGAAGTAGGTGAAGCAAACTTGATTGGGTCAAATTCGATTCATGAGGCTATGGAGAAAGTTCAACTCTTTAGAGATAGACTAAAGACAACCTAGAGTTGTTAGAAGTCATATGCAAATGTGAGCAGAAGTGACTTAGAGTTTGAAATTGATGATTGGTTTTCTGAAGGTGTCACCTATGAAAGGGGTGATGAGATTTAGCAAGAAAGGGAAGCTCGATCCTAGATATGTAGGTCTATACAAAATCCTGAAAATGGTTGGTAATATGGCTTATGAGTTAGAGTTGCCAGCAGAACTAGCAATAGTTCATCCAGTCTTTCACATTTCCTTGTTGAAGAAGTGTGTGGGTGATCCGACATCGATAGTACCATTAGAGAGTGTTGTTGTGAAGGATAGTCTCACTTATGAAGAGGTGCATGTTGAGATTCTTGACCGCCATGTTCGTAGGTTGAGAAATAAGGAACTCTTTAGTGAAGGTTTTATGGAGGAGTCAGTCCGTAGAGGGAGCCACTTGGGAAGCGGAAGCACCCATGATGGCCAAGTATCCTCACCTCTTTCCTTCTGATTCTGTTTTAGCTTGAGGTACTAGTTCCTCTCCAGTCTCTCAGTTTATTCTTGAGTAACTAAGTCTCTTTATCTTGTTCCCTCAATTATTCTTGCATTTTAGCATAATTGCATGTTAATGGAACTAGGTTCAGTTGGATATCAGTTTCTAGTACTTAGTGGTAGGGATTGCAGCTTCTTCCCTCCATACTCAGCTTGTTTAGACTTCATTTGAGGATGAATGTTCCCAAGGAGGAGATATTGTAACACCTCGGATTTGAGAAGATGAAAAATGCAGCATTTTAAGATCTGGTGTCAGAACCAATGGAAGCCACTAACGAACCGTGTGTTAGACCACAGATCGTAGGTGGGGTCCCGTCGTTGGGTTCCAGACTTAGGGGTATCTGATCCCACCCACGGCCGATCAGTATAGTCTATGGTTGGACTGTAGGTACTGGCCGTATGTGAGGGTTATCATCTATTTAGAGGAAAATGGCTTTTGGGTCAACTTCAAACGGTCATATCATTTAGCACAAAATGCATTAGGTGGCCATCACCTATCATATTAAAGATAATTGAATCCTCTTTCCAACGCCATCGAGGTTTCTAAAATCCAAGCCCAGAGTAAAAATTTATGCTCATTTTAGTGAAGCCCTGTCGAGCAGAGCACAAACGACGACCTAGTTGGCGGGTAGTGGTTCAAACGACAGCCCGTCAGTGGCACTTCGTCATCTCTAAGTCAGAGTCATTTTTGTCTTTTCCCCTATGCTTTAGGCACTTAAAATACATCATTTGATGCCTAAACTACGTCATTTTACTCAGTCTAAGCCTAATAATCTAGTCAGACATACCCAGAACCCTCATTCTCAAAAAAATATCTAAGTTTGAACGAAAAGAAGAAAAAGAGGCGCGAGTTTCTTTTAAGAACAAACAACAGTGTTCTTCAAAGTTCAGCCACAAAACAAAGAATTTCACTATAGATTTTGGCACCAGGTATGTGGGATTTCACTAGTGGGTTCCTTTCACCCCTTAGGTCCTTATAATTCAGTTAGTTCTTCAGATACTCATAAACTGTTCAAACCTAGGGTTTCTAGATTTATTGTGATTCTGGTTCCATTGATCTAAATAATTATTTTCTTCATAATTTAGTATAATCCCTGGCATAGAACTTAGAACTCTAGCTTGTGTAAATCTATCCTACTTCATGAATTATACTTGCTAGGCCAGTCAGACAGAAGTTCATGCTTCAGATTTCGAATGCCATAATCTCAAGTATATAAATGTTGCATTCTTAGATAACATGTCAGTTTTTGAGCTATTCATATTTAGTGCATTTAAGCTACATGAATATTTAGAGGGGGAGTACACTTAGCACCGAGTTGGACTAGGTTTCAGCGTACCCTCAAAGTCCCAGAACTACGTGCCCGCGTAGGTTTATACGTCCCCTATGTTGTCAATTTTAGTGATCACGCCACAACCATGCCTCTATACCTTTGACAAGGTATATTGGGTCTTCTCGATGGGGCATATACATTGGACTCCATGTTTAGCTTGCGTGGTTTATGTCGGTTAATAGTAGCTTCCATAGTCAGACTCTTAGTGAATTGACCAAGTTTTCAATAGTTACTTCAGTATACAGTTCAACATGTTATCTTCATGATTAGTACTTGGTCATTGCATTCAGTTTATCTTTTAGTTATACTTCAGTGTATATATATATATCCTCATTCAGATTATATCATTGCTCAGTTATGCAATTTTAAGCTTATATACTTTGTTCAACTTAGCATATCTATATCTTGCATGCTCAGTACATTCAAAGTACTGACGCATACTTTGCGCTACATCATTTCATAATGTAGGTTCAGGCACTCATCATCCATATCATGCTTAGATTGATTCTCGATCTGACTTCAGCATCTTCAGTGGTGAGTCCTCATACTTCGAGGACAATATACATGCTTTCTATTTTAGTGTTTTTTTCCAGTTTTCAGTTTTGTTAGAGTTAGCTTGGGGCATGTCCTAGCAACTCAACTCAGTAGAGAATTTTCAGACATAGTAGTAGATTCAACTCGAGTTGTTAAGTGTTGTTTTAGTCATCACTAAACTCTTATTATTATACTTATATATTCAAACTAGTTGGGTTTTCCCCATTTCAGATATCCACTAATTTTAGCTTCTGCATAGTACATGTTTTACTTAGTCAATTTTGGTATGCTTGATATTTGCCAGACTCAGGGTTATCTTGGGGTTACTCGTGAACTTAGGTCGCGTGTTACGTCTAGGGGTAGCCTCGAGGCGTGATAGTATTCATCAAAGATGGAGAAGGAAATGCTTTTATAAACGAGCAGAGGAAATTCAAAGGAAAAGTAGGAGATATGTCGTACTCTCGATCCTCAAGTGGTTCAAGCTCGCCTGGAGAAAAGGAAGAGTTTCCTGACTATTACGGTAAGAATCCTCTCAGATGCTATCGATGTGGTAATAGGACACATAAAAAGATATTGTCATGCCAAGGAGTGTAATATGGCTAAAAAGGTTGCCGAAGAAGAAGAAAAGTAGAGAAAATGTTAACTAGCTGAGGCTCAAGCATTAGATGCCATGGTTTCCATCAACTTTGAATAAGACTAGATCGAGGATTTAGAATATAATGCAGTGGATCACGTGGAGAAATAAAATATTGATGTCATCAGTATGAATCAAGAAACTATTAAAAACGTTCATACTGGTGATATAGTAGCTTCTATCAAAGAAATAAAGGAAATAAATTTTTAACAAGCAGTGTCTAGATCTATATATGCCGATGGTGACCTTTATGGAGAATGTATTGAGGAAGATATATGGGAAGTTGAAGTCTATAATCAATTGTTAGCCATATCGAGGTCAGTCATTGGCTTAGATCAAATATTGGAAGAAGATAGAGATGATAAATATTAAATAGATAAGGAAGCTGACCTTGAAGGCAAAATTTTAGGTGGAGAGACAGTCGACATAATTATTGGAAGCTCTGAAGACGACAAACAATTTATTATAGAGCTGAAAAGAGAATGCGGTGGTGGATCTTTTGCTAGTGACGAGGCTTCGCAGGAAATTGAGGATCACTTCATCACCAACTCAAATGAAGCGACCGATCCTAATAAAATTTCCTTGGTTTATGGAGATGCATTAGAAGGAATGGGTTCCAGAATCTTTAACCCTAGAGTTCCAAATTCGTCCATCGCAGATGTTTGTCCGGATAGTACAATTGTCGGGAAGCTAAGAAAAAAAGGGAGCCTGATAACTCACCAAGGAGATAATTCCCATGGATCAATTACTGATGAAGAATCTTCATCATTTGAAGAACCAAGAGGACTTCGGAAGATGTGTTTGAGATCTTCACCAAGACATGGAGCAAAACTCTGTTTGAGTTCTTCCACGACAAGTGTGGGATAGTTTTCAAAAAATCACTATAAGGGGGAGTGAAAAACAAAGATTATTTTTTGCTGGTATAAAAAATATCTTAGATATTTAGCAGAATTTTCTAGAATTTTGTAGAGTAAATATCTTTGATATTTATACTTAAGAAAAATCTAGATGTTCTAGATAATTAGATATTTATAGTAAAGTATAGAAACATATGGATTCTTGTTACATAGTTAGAAGGTAAGGATATCAAGATATTTCTTGTAGATATATCTAGAATAATTTCTAGAAGCATCCCTATATAAGTATAAATAGGGTGACATTAGGCATTTTTAATCAATCCAAGAACAACTTAAATCAAATAGTCTTCTTCTATAACAAAGTTTGTTTATTTAAAAATACTCTTTCTCCCTTCTAGCTTCCTCTTTTTTAGTTGAGTCTTCTGATCTTACTTAATGATCTTGGGCTAGAAGAAGGTTTCCTAATTATACTTTTCTTCTGTTATTCTCTACATTTAAACCTCTTTCTCTCCCTCTTTGTATTTTGTATATTCATATTTCTCTCTCCCCCCTTTTGTATTTTAAATTTTCACATCTACTTTCCACTTTGTATTTTAAATTTTCACATCTCTCTCTTCCTCTTTGTATTTTAAATAGGGAAAAGGTTCTGATATACCCCTCTACTTTTGTCATTTAGTGTTAATATACCCCTCGTTATGAAAGTGGCTCATACATACCCCTCTGTTACACAAATGACTCATATAAGTGAGCCAATTGTGAATCACTAACTGTAGGGGTATATGTGAACCACTTTTGTGACGAGAGGTATGTCAACTCTAAATGATAAAGTCGAGAGGAATATTAGACCCGTTTCCCTTTTAAATATTCATATATTGCTCTCTCTCTTTGTATATTGTATTTTCACCTCTCTCCCTTTCTCCCTCTTTGTATTTTTTATTTTCACCTTTCTTCCTTTTTTATTCTGTATTTTCACCTATCTCTGTATTTTGTATTTACACTATTTTCTTGTTGTATGATAATTTAGGTTGTTTCTTCTCTCTCCCCCTCTCTATATTATGTATTTTTACGTCTCTCTGTAATTTAAAAGTTTTTTGTGGTTTCATGTAATTGTATTTTCCATATTGTTATGCGTTCTTTTAGAGTATATCATCTCTTGCCCCTCTTTCTTTGTATTTTTATATTTTTGAGGTGTTAGGTGACTGTATTTGTGGTATATATATGTTCATTTTGGTCGAATCCCCTCTTTCACCCACCTCTCTTTGTATTTCTATATTTTTAAGTTGTTAGGCGAATGTATTTGTTGTATTAATATATGCATTTAGGTTGTATTTAATACTTTCATCTCTTTCACTCTTATATCACTTGAATCATTTTATTTATAATACTCACCCCCTCTTGTTTCACTTGTATTCAAAGTTCTTGTATCACTTGTATTCATTCATTTTTGTATCACAGGTATTCAATTTCACATGGAAATATATCGAAAAGAATAAAGAAAAAAAAGGCTAAAAAGAGAGAATATATAATTATATTGATACAAACATGCATAGCAAAATACAAAAAAAAGTTATAGTTCGAGAGGGAGAAGGAGAGAGAATATTGATGTCACCCAAATTACACCCTCATATGAGAATAAAGTAGTTTTTGTCAAAATATAGTAACCCAATAAGGTTGGAGTTGAATCTCATAGAAAGCGTAGTGAGAAAGCTTTATAATCTACTATGGAACTTGAAATTGATACTATTTGAGTTGGGGGTTTTAAAGATAAAAGTATTTCTAAATTATACTACTTAGATTTTAATGTAAAGAGTATATTATTATAATGATCCGTTCCGGTCGTTATGACTAGACCAATAGAAAAATAATTTGGGCCAACTTTCTGGATAGTAACTTAATCTGGGCTATGTGAGGTCTAGTGCCATCTAGGAATGAGTGGGGTTGTAATGCCTAAGCTTGGTTAATATTTTATTATAACCAAGACACTAAGGAACTCATAGGGCTTCACAAAATTGAATTCTGTTGAGTAGAACTCTCATAATTGATGTTGGCGTGAAGGGGATAATTTGGGATGTCATGGAAGAAGGTATGTTGTGAAAAGACACTTTTCAGGGATTTTCAAGATGGAGTACTTTGTGCAATACGCTATAGCGAGCGTGTGCAAGAGAGATAGCGGGCGGTCAGTCGCTATTGCCCGATAAGTCAAGATTGAATGCAAAAAAGCCCAAAAACTTCATAATTTCTACACTTTTGTTCCTGGGATTGAAAGTGCGAATAAAAGAAGTTTCTACTCAGTTTTTTACGAAATTTGTCGGTAATTGTACGTTTGTTACTTCATAATCTTATAAATTGATTGTTAAGACTTACAATTGTCACACCTCAAACTCGAGGGGTGCAACCGGAACCTAATGTCAAAAACTTAGGTCTCAATCGACCCTATTGAACCACTTGCTAATGGTACATGGTAGCCACAAAAAGCCAAGGAAACAAACAAGTATATCTCGACTTAAAAGAATGCCCTCGTCTGGTAAGGCCCTTGTAAACAACTCTACAATGAAAACAACTACTACCAACAAATTATATAAAGCAATAGCCAACTAACACAAAGGCCTGTTTGGGCCGTCAAGGCCACCATGGTACCTAGGAAAGCATAAACACTATGTGGTCCATAAAAGCCACCATGATCTCTATACATAAATTAAAAACAGATATGTATCTAAACAATATGTAAAGAAGCTATCAAACATCAACCAACTAGAAGGAAAGGCCAATATGGTCAATAACGTGGCTATAAAACCCAACACACTAGTCTGTAAGTTTGTACAAATATAACACTTAGATGGGACATGGTCCAGTCCTACCCAAAATCTATAAAAAAAAAAACAAGAAAACCTCTAGGACTCTGTAACCCCTGAAAGAAAAGAGCCAACCAATATGTTGGATAGGCAGCTGTGCTACTCGGTATGTCACTCTGGTCGTCGCTCAGGACCTTCAAGCATGAGGGCGCTAGGGGCATCGGTACAAAATTATGTACCGAGCATGCAAGGTAAGGTGAAAGCTGAAACTGAAGTAGAAGTACTGAACAAAAATGACAAGGGTGAAATAGAAATACAATACTTTATCTCCCTATAAAAAGAAAAATATAAGCACATAACAAGCAATAACCTGACCGGGACCCATAAGCCAGACAGGTACAAACAACACTCAATCCATATTGTTCCTAATGAGCACAAACAATTGCTAAATACCCATATTAGCTCCATTACCTTAATCCCAATGATTATCTAATATGAAGTGTTAGAACTTACATGTGCCATGAATCAATGTAATTGATGCTCTGTGGTTCAATACATATATGTTGCCCCGTAGGTACAGCCTACCCGGCTGGTAAGCATAGTCTACCCCGCCTGTAGGCTTGGTCTACCCAGCCCGTAGGCTTGTTCTACCTGACATGTAGGCTCGATATAAGAATCAATTTGTATGCTCAAGAACCCTGGAGTGCCAATGTTTGTTGAGGACAAAACTTGCTCATAGGCGGCAGCGTGACGATAAAATATCACAACAATAACAAGGAATAATAATTAATCAAAACATAATCATAGCATGTTTTTCTTGGCAACTAAACAAGGAGTAGAGTGTCGTCGATAGACATTATATCATAAGGGGTAGCCAACTCAATATGATAAGGCTACAAGGTAGATAATAATAATACACTGGCCATAACAAGCTTAGGCCTTTAGGATCATGCAAAAATAGAAATAATAGACTTAAAATACCTTTCAACCAAAGTTTAAAAGGTGCTTCTATGAAGCTTGGCCAACTAAAAGTAATGCAATAATGCGAGAATCAATCGGGATGTAAAACTGAGCCATAAATAATCGTTAATGTGTTAAGGTCATCCTTACGACCACACCACTTTTAACTCAGCAAACAAAGTCTTAATATCAAAATAACCAGTTGCTGCTAACAACAACACGAGTCTATCAACATCTCACAAGAACGACAAGTTCCCGAGGAACTATAACAAGGCGCACGCCACACTGTTTAATTGATAATCCTTCGTACGCGACATCTCAAAGTGAAGCACAAATATCTCATCCCTCCATAACTTTAATAGTATCATATCCACATCTAAACAGCTCAAAACAACACAACAACAAGGCTACATGGAGCCACTGCACTCAAATACCCTTTGTGGCTCTAAACCGATAAAACAACAAAAAGTTAAAAAAACGAGGAAGATGATTGGAGGGAACTTACCTTAATAAAAAATATTCCATCTGTCGAGCATAAAAATCTTCCTCAAGGGTCCAACACCATACCAAATCCACAACCTTAAGAAAATAAACCAAATTGAAGCCAAGGTCGTAGGAGTCAATTTCAAACATTCAGCCATGATTTTCTAAGCAAAATAGGTGTAGAACCTTACCTCAAAGTAGATCAACCATATACATAACTTAAACCCAGATTAAACACGAAAATCCTTCAAACACAATGAAAAATGATAAGAAATAGCACAAAATGAAGCATGCAACAAGGAGAACGTTTCTCCGAACATGAGCCAATGAAGAATCAAGCTAGAAGGGGAGTGTTTTCTTACCTCAAAGGTCTTGGAGGACTCTTCCATGGCTGCTGGAATTTTTTCGTTTGAGAAAACTTGATGATTATCCTTTTTAAAGTCAAAAACACTTTTTAAAAGCGGCCAAATCTGACCTGGATCCTTGACCCAGGTTGCCCAGATAGTATGCGGTAAAAAAATCATAACTCTCTACTCCGATTTGGTATTGACGAACAATTTTGTGCGTTGGAAAGTAGACTCGTAGAACTTCGATTTGATATGTTTTAAATTCATAACTCTTTATGTATTTGGAGATATACTCCTCTCAATTCAGTACATAAATAAGATCATATCAAAACTTCCTTAGAATAAATCCCTCACATAATATTTTTTGTTTCGAGGTACCCCTCGGCCTCTTACTTTAAAATATGAATTCAAGTGTCTTAATACTGTTATATATTAGTATAACCACCCAAGTTCCATTATTCTTTGTTCATCTCAATGAGGATTGACGTAAATTACGATAGATCGGCTTGTCAAACATAGACTTGCTATTTTAAATGTTACAAACTTAAGGGGCATTACATCCTTCCCCCGTTAGGAACATTCGTCCTCGAATGATGAAAATATATATGGATTCATATAAAACAACATAGGAACTTGTATAATAACATGCGACGTACCTCAAACACTCAAATGAGGGTCTATTCTCTATTTATCTTGCAAAACAACCGAAGGAATGAACATGTGGAGATATCTAGATTGGATGTCCTCTTCAACATCCCACATCCTCCTCTTCCACCTAATGGGTCTTCAATAAAACTTCATTTTATAGGAATTTCATAATTTTTTTGGCTACAGGGACTTCTTCATAAGATAGCTCCTCCTACATTTGAATATATGTGATAACTCTTCTAACATTTGAGTATATGTTGTATGCATTATATATTGTTAGATCTCCAATACACTTCCGTAACACCAAAAATGAAAAATTAGGTGTATTGTCTCTAACTTTGGAGGAAATTTTAGCTCATAGGCAACTCGGCCTATCAGTGGCAAGATGTGGTAAGGCCCAATGTATCTAGGGCTCAACTTGTCCTTTCTTTTGAATTTCGTAATGCCCTTTATATGTGAAACTCTCAGAAAGACCCAGTCATCAACCTCTAAATACGAAGTCTTATCACTTAACATCTGTGTATGACTTCTGACGGCTCTAAGATGTCAACAACACCTCTCTCTATTAATCTTAACCTGTTGCGTGGCTTGATGAGCCAAGTCTTGTCCATTCAATCTTGATTCTCAAAGCAACCAATAGGGGATCTACATTTTCTTTTATATAAGCCTCATATGGAACCATACTGTGATGGAATGATATCTACTATTATAAGCAAACTTGATAAGTGGCAAATGATCAACCCAATTTCCTTTGAAATCTAGCGCACACACTCGTAACAAATCCTCGAGCGTATGGATAGTATGCTCAGCTTGCCTGTCAGTCTGAGAATAAAATGTGGTATTAAGGTTTACATATGTCCCCATACCCTTCTGGAAATATTTCCAAAAAATATGTTCCAACTTATGACCCCCTCTCTAAAATAATCATTATAGAGACACCACACAATTTAATAATCTCTATAATATATAGCCCTGCATAATCCACAACTGAAAATGTGGTCCTGACAAGCAAGAAATGGGTTGATTTTGTCAGCCTATTGATAATTACCCAAATAGAATCAAGCTTTCGTTTCGAGTATTTTAAAACATGTAACAAAGTCTATATTTATTGCCTTCCACTTCTACAATGGAATGGGTATCTCTTGAGTCATCCCAGTATGTTTGTAGTGCTTGACTATCACCTGCTGACAGTTAGGACATTTTGCTATGAACTCAACAATACCTTTATTCATCATAGGCTACCAATAAATCTTTTTTAATATTGTGACACATCTTCATAGAAACTGGGTGAATAGAATATGGAGAATAGTGTTCTTCTACCATTGTCTACTTTCGAAGACCTGCAATATCTGGAACTCATATTCGATGTCCATATCTAAGGATTTCATCTTCTGCTATATAAAAATCTAAAGATTCCTATTGCTTAGCCTTGTCCTTGAGATACTCGAAAATGTGATCCTCATATTGTTGTGTTGTCACCTCCACAACTAGATATAATATGGTTATGCCCAAAATTGTGACTCCTTCATCAAAATCTTACAACCTCACCCCAATAGCTAGTCGATGAAGTTCTTAGGCTATCTCCCACTTCTTCACTCCTAAATATGATAAACTTCCCATAGATTTATGACTAAGGTCATCCGCTACTGCATTCGCCTTCCTTGGATACCTTTCACTAAGCTAAATAAGAAAGTAGCTAAGTTTTAGTGAACCACAATATCTGATTAGAGCTTTCAAAAGCTGAATGACATATTGACTACAACACTAGTTTTGACCTTACTAGAGGGTTCAGAGGGCTACGTGGTGTATTGTGATGCTTTATGCATTAAGTTGGGTTGTGTTGTGATGCAACATTAGAAGTTAATTACTTATTCTTCTAGACAGCTAATGAAGCAGGAGAAAAACTACCCGACCCATGATTTAGAGTTCGCCACAATTATTCATGCCTCGATGATATGGAGGAATTTCTTATATGGTGTGCATGTTGATTTCAATACAAATCATAAAAGCCTCATGTGTGTTTTTAGGGAAAAGGAGTTGAATCTACGACAACGCCGATGGCTTATGTTGCCAAAAAATTATGTCGTGGACATCTTGTTTTAAAACTTATCGAAATGTTGTCAGACTTTTTAGAGGCTTGTACTAGTGTCTCCAGGTTTTAGATAGAAGTTGTATCTATTTTCTGCTTTTCTTGTGAGATTTTTATGAAAAAGGTTAATTTATGATTTGTGATGGTTTTAAATATTGATTTTCACGTTATCCATACTTCGTATTATGTTTGTGTTTTGGTCCTTTTGGATTGTCTTACCAATTTGTGGACTAGATAGGTTTTGTCACTTCCCCTATTACCAGTGTACAAACTATGAGATGAGGGTGGAAGATTGTGTATATCGGGAACCGATTAGAACAACAAGTTGAATTCCATGAAATATTTATCTTTTAACTATAAGATAAATTTAATTGATGATCACATAATTATGATTGTTTTCATCAAGACCACTAAATTATGTTTTTTAATACAAAAATCACAAAATCTTTCCCTTCTTAACACAAAATCACATATGCCGAAAATTTTCAACTTTCGATAGATAAATTTTTTCTTACTATTATTTATTTTTGATTTAATAGTACAAATTCAAATTTAAAGAGACCGATCTGATCTGACCCAATCTAAAAATCAAATTCAATTGGTAATAATTGTTTACCCTTTTATACTTTTGTTGGCGAATGGTTGCTACAACATATATAATATGCTCCTTGTGTAAAAGTAAAAAAATATTATTTATCGAATTTGAGTTTTGAATTGGGTCATTGGTTTTTTTTTTAATTAATTATTTTTAATCCAATGACCCATTGGGTCAATTTTTATAACAACAATTGATAGTACATGTGGGCTAGCTCATGAGCCCACTTCTCAAAACAAAAGCAGCATAAACAAAATAGAAAAAAGGAAAGTGAAAACAATGGAAATTGGAAATAGGGATAAAGGACTAGATAGCTCCTCCTAACGATTCAATGTCGATTGGAATCAACTCGTGTACGTTTAGTACCTCCACCTCGCTCATAAGATTTGGTTCATATTTTGACGACAAGGTATGTCTCCTAAAACCATTTTGAGTTGTCGTTCACTTGACATTGTGATTTGGTCGGCTAATTCTTGACTCGTAGTTCTGAGATCTAATTCTCACTTAGTATCAGCTTACATCTTCTCAGCCTTAGTTAAATCAGCTAGTCCTTACCCAAATATAAGTTTGAGTGGGTCGAATTGAATCAAGGGATTAATACCATCACATGTTCTTAAATCAGGGCAAAGTTAACTGATTTTGATGTCTATTATTTGTCTTATGCTAGATACCAACTTCAGTTATGTATCCAGAAAGTATGAACATATATATCTACATAGTAGCACTTTATTATAGTGAAAATAAACAAATCAGAGATGAATAATGCGTGTACCTTCTTAGTCCTGTATTTATACCACATGATACATCTCAAAGCTCTCACCATGTGCATGGTATATTGACCAACCAAAATTACTTCAAACTATAGAAGAATTGTATATTGTTAGTGTGACTTGTTTTAAAATTCACCATGAGACCTGTATGTTATACCAGAAAACTAGTACTTTGAAGCATTTATTTTTCTGATTCTCATGTTTGGTGTATTCAGCTTATCCCATGTTGATTATGTTCTTCCCTATGTTTGGGACCTCCTGGTAAGTTGTAAATTCATAGTTACCTGCAGAAACAAAAATTAGGTTAGCAAAATAATCAGCAAGAGTATTTCCCTCCCTTAAGGAGTGTTGTACTCTTACTTCTAGTAATTCCCTCATCCTATTATTAATAGAACTGATTTTCAAGGTCACACTCCATGGTGTATCCCATACACCATTTAACATATGTACCATTGCCAATGAATTAGTTTCTATTATAATGTGAGTATAATCCTTCTCCCAATAGTATTGCGAAGCCTCTCTAATAGCCACAACTTTAGCAGTTAAATTGGTAGCATTTGGTATCTTCACTCCTTTTGCACCAACTGGATCACCATTATTGTCTCTAATACAAAAGGTTGCAGCACTAGGCCCTGGACTGCCCTTTCATGCTTTATCAGTGTTAAACTTCCACCAACCCTCATTAGAAAGGTACCACCTTACACACCTGGTTTAAAAACATGGCCTGAAACTATCCAATAATGCTTCTATCAGAAGCCAAGTACTAGGAACATCTTTATAACAAAATCTACACATCATGAACTTTTGGACTATGTTATTAACATCCAAGATAACCTTGCTGACTCAATATGAACCATCATGAATCACAATGTTCTTACTTTTCCATAAGAACCATAATATTATATTGAGAATTGCTTGAAACTTTCTTGCTGCCAAGTATTACTAGTAGTCTCCTACCACAGCTTCATTGTTTGCTTAGTATGAATTAAAGAGTCAATGATACCAGCTTTAGATGTATAGTGATATACCGTGAGTTTACGGTATTTTTAATACATTTCACTTAAGAGTTATGTGTGTCTAGGGCCATTTTGTATTGGTTTTCATATGTTTTCATCATGTTTGCAGGAAGTAAGTTCAGATGCGGAAGTTGAGAGACACATCTGAAGAATGTGTAGAAAAGGGCATCTACGGATGTGATTGACGGACCGTAGGTCCAATCACGTTCCGTAGATGGTGATCATAGATGGACGGGCAAGACTTGAAGAAGATCAGGGAATTCTTGACTAAGTGTGGAACCACGATTGTAAACGACGGACCGTAGATCGACCTATGGGCCGTACTACAGTTCCATCAAATCATTCAGAGATGGGGTTCCAGTACCTGATTTTCAAGATTCTAAGTATGGAGCTATGGAGGAGGATCCACGGACCGTAGTTCAAACCACAGTCCGTACTGTTGATCCGTCGATTGAGTCAGAGAGTGAATATTTGGAAGCTGAAAATATTGTCTAAGTCCTGAGCCACAGAAGGGACCTACGGACCGTAGGTCAATCCACGGTCCGTAGGTCAGTGTCGTAGATCGAAACCGCGTCCTGAAAACATTATTTCATTATTTCGTTTCCTTTTTAGTTAGGACTTGTTTATATATATATATATATATAGGTCATGTAAACTTCATTTTTAGGGGTGAGATTTTATTACTTTTGTTCTAGTTCTTGGCTTTGGAGATTAAGTTGCAACTTTAGCAATTCTTGATTTCCTCAGTTCGTTTTGAAGATTTTGACTTTGAAATTCAAGTTGAGATTCTGGGTTTATTCTTCTCATTAAGTAAGTTCATGATTTCTTCATCTAAAAATATGAATTATGTTATTGCTAGTATGGGTAACTAAATCCACAACTAGGGTTGTGGGAACCATGAGCAATTAACAACGTATGAATAGTAACTACGTAATTCTTGAATAGTGTTATTGCATGCATTGATAATTCTTTCGTTTAGAAGTCTTTTTAACGGTGGCCAACATTAGAACTCATCTTGTTGCTACTTGCCGGACCAAGGAGGTAGTTAATAAGAAAAGAATTATCAACATAGATTTAGTGTGGTACTATCTAATAGTCTAGTGTCAATTGGTGCGAGGGTGAAAACTAAGTCATACATTGATGTGATGTCTAATATGAGGTAAAGTTAAGGGTTAGTAAATTATACACACGTAGCCGGACCAAGGTGCGGGGTGAAATTCTCTAGTTGCCGGACCAAGGAATTAGAGATACCTAAATTATCACTTTGCATGTAATACACTAGGAAAGGATTACTATTACTGGGATTATCGCGTTATGAGCTTATGGGGAACACATATACCCTAGTTTCTCTCTCATCTTGGTAACACCTAAACTATGGGGAACACGTGTTCACATAGTTTCCAGAATTTGTTTCACAAATCCCCCCCTTTAATTATTTGTTTCGGAAGTATGTTCACTAAACGAATATAATCGTGGGTTAAAGTTAAGTCTAAACCATATTCCTCGTGGGATTGACCCCAACCTACAAGTTGGGTTCTTTACTTGATAACGATCGCTTACACTTCTTTAGGGAGGTGTAATTTGAGCGTATCAAATTTTGGTGCCACTGTCGGGGAATAAAGCTTTTAGATTAAGTTTAACTACATTATTAAACTTTAGTCAAATATTTCCTAATTTTACTTTTTCTTTTTCTTTTTGTTTCTCTCAGGTTCCTACTCTAGTGTATGTCAAGTACACAGAGCCAAGGTGAACCTATTACTCCTTACGATCCAGAATTGAACAGAAATTTGCGAAGAATGAATAACCAAGGAGTCCCAGTCAATCCTATCAGAGGAAATTTAGGTGATGGAGTTGGGTTGCAGCCTTCGAGGGTTGGTAATGAGAATAGTCAGGTTTAAGCTGAGAATCTATTGGGAGATGCATTGAGGGTACATGATCCACCAAGACCAAGGCTGCGTGATAACTATAGGGACAACTTTAATGCCGTTGAATCTAAAGGACCTCTTGTCCTACCCCCTCTACCTCCGGGGAATACATTTGTAGTGACTAGCAGTTTGATGCAGATGCTTACAACGAGGGGTTTATTTGCTAGTTTGGCATCTGAGAATCCACATGCACACGTAACCAAGCTAAGGAGTGTCAAGTTGTGTGGGTCGACCAGACTTGGACATGGATGTCATTGGATTGAGAGTATTCTCTATCATTGACCGGCGATGCGGCTGAGTGGTTTAATGAGCTTTCTTACAACTCAATTTACACATGGGAATAATTCACTGAAGTGTTCTTGGCAAGATACTTTCCCGTGTCAAAAAAGCTAAACCACAAAGATAAACTCAACAACTTCGTAGCACTACCTGGAGAGTTTGTGAGTAGTTCTTAGGACAAGTTCACTGCTTTCATAAGAGGTGTCCCAAATCACCGTATTGATGATGAATCACTGAAGGAATATTTCTATCGAGGTCAGGATGATAATAGTAAGGCGGGGTTTGATACTATCGCTAGAGGTTCATATGGTAAGTGCACTTTTGAGAAGATTGCGGAGAAAATAGAGAAGATTTCCCGAAACAATAAAACGTGGAGCACTAGAAAGTCAGATATTGGGAGAAGCACGTTTGCAGTCCAAGCTACAACTAACCAATCTACTGACGATATTCATGAGGAAATGGCTTAGATGAGGACAGAACTGGGGTTGGTCCTGAAGTATGTGAGCGGAAGTGCAGAAAAGGTAAATGCGGTCAATTACTTGGCCAAGACTCCACCACCACCATAGGAGGAATATTACTACGATAAGGATGCTTATTTGGTGAATGATTAGACGGAGGGTTTCCGAGCCAATGCCCAAGGTTCCAACTCGGATAATTGGCGCCAAGGGAAAGGAAACCAAGGTCGGAACTATGGCAACTACAACCGAGAAGGTCAATATGTCCAGGATGGGAACTACAATTGTGACAACAACTACAACCGGAACAACTATGGCAACAGAAATGATCTAGTAATAGGGAAACTGGAGGTAATATGTCACGTATTGAGGATATGATGCAGAAGATGATGAAAAGGTTTGATGCGATTAATGAGAATGTGAAGGAGATGCAAAATGACTTTTCTGGTATTGGTCAAAAATTTGATGCCCATGCAGTGTCGATCAAGCATCTTGAGCTACAGATGACTCAGTTGTCTACTATAGTGAAACCACGTCAACCTGGCACACTTTCTAGCAACACCATCGAAAATCCAAAGAATGATGGGCATTGTATGGCAGTCACTAGTCAAGGGGGTAAGCAGACCATTGATCCACCGATGTCGTCTAGGGTTGAAGTTGAGGTTAGTAAAGATAATGATGTGATTGAAGTAAATGAGGAGCCCGAGAATGCAACAAAGAAGGAAGCGGAGATAACTCAGAAAGTTGTTCCCATGCCTAGACCTCTAGCTTTTTTCGCACAGAGGTTAGTGAAGAAGACTGAAGAAGGCAAATACCGCAAGTTTATCAATGTGTCATTGATAGTAGCTTTGGAGCAAATGTCTGGGTATGCAAAGTTTATGAAGGATTTGGTAACTAAAAAAAGGGCCGTGAGTATTGAAGATGATGATAAGTTGCAACATTGTAGTGCTATTGCTACAAGGTCCCTTGTGCAGAAGAAGGAGAATCCTGGAGCTTTCACTATTCCTTGTACCATTGGGTTGCTACATTTTGCAAAGGCTTTGTGTGATTTGGGTGCTAGTATCAATTTGATGCCATTGGCTATTTACAAGAAGTTGGATTTAGGGGATCCAAAACCGACTACGATGCGACTGCTTATGGCCGATAGAACTGTAAAGAAGCCTATTGGTGTTCTCCAAGATGTACTAGTGAAAGTGGAGTCTTTTATCTTTTCGGTGGATTTTGTGATACCGGATTATGATGTTGATTTTGAGGTTCCCATTATCCTTGGGAGACCATTCCTAGCCACTGGGCGTGCCTTGGTTGATATGGAGAAAGGGCAGATGAAGTTTTGATTGAACAATGAAGAGGCAACTTTCAACATCTCTAGATCCATGAAGCAGAGTTCTGAGCTCAAATCGGTATCTATGGTGACACATATTGTAAAGAGTGGTTCTGAGGTACCTATTGAAGAAAGGTTGGGTGTTGATGCACTAGCAGCGGTAATGATGAACTTCGATGGTGATGATATTGAAGACTATGATGAATTGGTCACCGCACTTGATAGGTTTAACTTTCGTTCAAAACCAAAACGATTGGAGTTAGACATAAAGAATCGCAACGCTCCACCTGCTAGACCGTCTGTTGAGGAGGCACCGAAATTGGAGCTTAAGGCTTTACCATCACATTTGAGGTATGTATTCTTGGGGAGAGATGGTACTTTACCGGTCATCATTGCGGCAGATTTGAATATGGCACAAGTTGAGACATTGGTTTCCGTTTTTAAGAGGTTCAAGCGAGCTATTGGGTGGACTATTGCGGACATTATTGGGATTCCTCCTGGTATTTGTTCTCATAAAATTCAACTCATGCTAGATCACAAGCCTAGTATTGAGCACCAGAGAAGACTAAATCCGCCTATACAAGAGGTAGTTAAGAAGGAAATCATCAAGTGGCTGGATGCTGGAGTTATTTATCCTATTGCAGATAGTAGTTGGGTGTGTCACGTTCAGTGTGTGCCCAAGAATGGTGGGATTACTGTGATACCTAATAAGAGAAATGAGCTTGTTTCGATGCGGCCCGTGACTGGATGGAGAGTCTGCATGGACTACCAGAAATTGAATGCTTGGACAGAAAATGACTACTTCCTTATGCCGTTCATGGATCAAATGCTGGATCGACTTGCTGGTAAGGGTTGGTATTGCTTTCTCGATGGTTATTCGGGCTACAATCATATTTCTATAGCTCCGGAAGACCAAGAGAAGATCACCCTCACTTACCCTTATGGGGCTTTCACCTTCAAACGGATGCTATTTGGGTTGTGTAATGCTCCTGCGACCTTTCAGCGTTGTATGATATCAATATTTTCTGATATGGTGGAGGACACTATTGAGGTCTTTATGGATGATTTCTCTATGGTAGGTGATTCTTTTTTATTGTTGTCTGGACCATTTGGCCGAGGTGTTTAAGCGGTGTGAAGAGTGCAATCTTGTGCTCATTTGGGAGAAGTGCCACTTCATGGTAAAAGAAGGTATAGTTCTGGGTCATCAGATTTTCGAGAAGGGTAACGAGGTTGATAGAGTGAAAGTTGAGGTAATAGAAAAGCTTCCACCACCTATCTTTGTTAAAGGTGTTAGAAGTTTTCTTGGGCATACAGGTTTCTATAGGAGGTTCATCAAGGATTTCTCCAAAATTACACATCCATTATGCAAACTGCTCGAAAAGGAGTATAAGTTTGATTTTGATGATACTTGTCTGAGAGCATTTGGAGAGTTGAAGGAGAAGCTAGTTACTGCACCTATCATTATTTTACCGGATTAGGGACAACCGTTTGAGGTAATGTGTGATGCGAGTGGAGTGACGCTTGGCGTGGTATTGAGACAGAGGCGAGAGAAGATTCTTCATCCTATTTATTATGCTAGCAAAGCTCTAAATGTGGCTCAAAAGAACTATACAGTGACTGAACAAGAGCTTCATGCAGTGATTTTCGCATTCGAGAAATTTCGATCCTACTTGCTTGGTACTAAGGTCATTGTGCATACTGAACATTCTGTATTGAGCTATTTGATGGCTAAGAGGGATGCAAAAGATGGGTGTTGTTGCTGCAAGAGTTTGACTTTGTGGTGAAAGATAGAAAGGGGATAGAAAATCAGGTTATCGATCACTTGTCTAGATTGGAGGAAGAAGTTATGCACAAGCTTGGTGATAGGGCTGAAGTTAATGATGCTTTTCTAGATGAACATGTATTGGCTTCTTCTCATGATCTGATTCCTTGGTTCGCAAACTTTGCTAACTATTTGGCAAGTGATCTGGTGCCATCGGATTTGTCTTTTCACCAAAAGAAACAGTTTATGCATGATGTGAAGAAGTTCTTTTGGGATGAACCTTATTTGTATCGTAGTTGTGCTGATGGGATTATTCATCGTTGTGTGCTCGAGGTCGAGATGTTGAGTATACTAGAGGCATGTCATTCAACACCTATTGGTGGGCATCATAGTGGTGTTTGGGCTGCGCATAAAATCTTACAGTGTAGGTATTACTGGCCTACCATCCACCAAGATGCTCATGATTTTGCCAAGTCTTGTGACCGTTGCCAAAGAGAAGGAGGGATTTCAAAGAGGCAAGAGCTTCCTATGAATCCTATATTGGTGATAGAGTTGTTCGATGTATGGGGCATTGAATTTATGGGTCCATTTGTGAGTTCACATGGGATGAAGTATATTCTTGTTCCGGTTGATTATGTGTTGAAGTGGGTGGAAGCAATTGCGCTTCCCAACAATGAGGGGTAAAAGTGTCACCACATTCTTAAAAAAAAATATCTTCTCCAGATTTGGTACACCTAGGGCGATTATCAGCGACGGAGGTTCCCACTTTTGTAATAAGTTGTTCAAGGCGTTACTTGAAAAATATGGCGTCCGCCAAAATGTAGCCACTCCTTACCATCCGCAGTCTAGTGGGCAAATTGAAGTGTCCAACAGAGAGATCAAGCAGATTTTGGCAAAGACTGTGAATGCTAATAGAACGGATTGGTCAAGGAAGCTTGATGATGCTCTGTGGGCCTATCGCACCGCATTCAAGACTCCCATAGGTATGTCCCCCCTACTAACTTGTATATGGGAAATCTTGCCATTTGCCGGTAGAGCTAGAGCATAAGGCTATGTGGGTGATAAAGAAGCTAAATTTTGATTGGGGCGCCGCACCAAATCAGAGAATGAGTAACTTGAATGAGGTTGATGAGTTTCGCCTAAGAGCTTATGAAAGTTTAGCCTTGTACAAGGAGAAAATGAAGAAGTATCATGATCAAAGGATTGAAAAGCGAGAATTTCTTGTGGGTGATCTTGTGCTTCTATTCAACTCTAGGTTGCGCTTGTTTTCGGGCAAGCTCAAGTCCAAGTGGACCGGGCCATTTTTAGTCACTCAAGTGCTCCCACATGGAGCGGTGGAGCTTGAAAACAGTGAGGGAACAAGGTTCAAAGTAAAGGGGCAAAGGTTTAAGATCTATCTGGGAAACGCAAAAAGTGTGCAAGAAGTTGTTGAGGCCTATTATCTTGATGAAGTTTGAGTAATCAAGAGGCCTGCGTCGTGCCACAACATTAAATCAAGCTCTACTTGGGAGGCAACCCAAGATGTACAATCTAGCCAACTATAGGTTTTTCTTTTCGATTTAGTAGTTTTCTTTGTTTAGTTGCTTTTCTATATTCCTTTAGATAGGTGCTTTATTTTTGTTTTAGTGTTGGCTAGATATAGCATAGGGTCTGTGTCAAAAAAAGTGTCTAGAAAATGTAAAAAGAAAGTCCTAACGGTTGCTACATGTGCAGGGTTGAAAAGCAAAATTTGCAGAAAAAGTCTATTGCAGAGATCTACGAACCCCATCAACGGTCTGTGGTTCATTCCACGGATTGTAAATGGCATCCGTAGATTCCAGGTAAGTTTCTCTGAATTTTCTAAGTGTAAGGGTGACCTACGGATCCCATCTACAGACCGTAGGTCGCCCCACGGACCGTAGACGGGGTCTCGTGGGTCCAAACCCTAGTTCTGCTTGACCCGACCCGGACCCCTTTTAAATAAAATCCCCCCATTTTCAAATCATTTCCCACTTTTAATATTACATCCTAATCGTTTCTAAACCCATCAAATTCCTAAAATCTTTCCATATTACCACCACTCACCCTTTAATCACTCCACATTCTTCCTTCATTTCCCAAATCACTCTCCTTTCCCCCCCAAACCCCTTCATCCCCATTTTTAGAGTTTCGGTGTCCGGATTCGATGCGAAAGGCAAGTAAAAAGGTTGTTGGAAGTCTAGAGTCATCACACAATCACCCCATTTCCTTTGCTTGTAAGGTAATCGACTTTTCCTTCACTTTGAATTTCTGATTCATTGATGTTATAGAAAGTCAGGATTTGGGTCTTGACCTTGGGTAGTTGTTGTATGAAAATGCATGCTAAACTAAAATTATAAACACCCTTGGGACGATAGATTGTGATTGTGTGTCTTTATATTGTGTAAAATCAGTAAAATAAGAGTTTAAATGCAAGTTTCGACTTAGGGTTCTTAATCTCGTATGCAATACATGTTGAAAATTGAGTAAGTGGAACCCTTAGAATGACGAACTAGCATAAATTGTGTTGAAATGCATGATTAAAATAGGGTAAATTGTTGAAATTGGTAAAATTGGGTTTCAAATTGTAGCATGTCTGATACCTAGCACAAACCTGATCTACGAGACCCCGTCTACGGACCATAGGTCAATCTACGGACCGTATATCAGGTCCGTGATTGGTGGCACATAGCAACTCCACTAAGTGTGGGACCACGGAGGTGGACTACGTTTTGTAGGTCAATCTATGGACCGTTCTGCACATCCGTGGTTCCTATCATAGCCCACCTATTTGGGACTTCTGATCTACGGAGGGGATCCACGGACCGTAGGTCAGCCTAGGACCGTAGATACCCACCGTAGGTGGCCACTGAAGCCACTGTCTGAAAAAAATAATTATTTCTCGTTTTGGTTCGTTCTTAGTTCTAAATTTTTTTGAGTGTGTTATGGGTTTATTTTGGTACTAATTATACATCCAGGTACCATGGCTCCTAAGAAACAAGTGACCTACACAAAGAGGGGTAAAACAAAATCTGTGGTGCCTACTTTTAGACTGATTGATGAAGACACAGATGCGGAGAAGGATCCTGCATATTTTCCACCGGCCACAAAGACATCCCCTACTGCACCTCGGGCTACCCAAAATCAATCCCGACAGGTGGTCACCGACGTAGTCACTGTCTCCCAATCTGATGAGGAGAACATATTGATCAGGTCACCGGCTGGTTCTGCTTCAGGTTCTAAGGTTGGTTCTGCTTCTGGCTCTGAGTCCGCCCCCTGATTTCGGCTCTGGGTCCACCCCTTCTTCCGGCTCCGATTCTGGATCCGCCACTGGCTCAAGTTCACATGGCCGGATAGCCTCGTCTGATGAGGCTACTATTTCGGGGGAAGTCCCAGTGCCTCAAAACTACGACCCTGCTCTGGTTGCTGTGGAGCCAAATAGATGGTGCGTTGAGGGGCAATGGCAGATATACAAGGATGGTAAATGTTGAACGATAAGGAGAAAATGGCTCGGCTGATCACAGAGGAGCGCAGAGTCCTCACGGGGAGCCTACACACTGTACTTGACGTCCACCATCACTTTCAACATCACAGGTGTGAGTGGATGGCTCAGGAACTAGGCATATATAGAGAAGAGATTGTGAGGAAGTTCTATGCTTCCTACACAGCCACTCTCCGGGCCTCTATCGACAAGAATGCCAGCTCCAGAGCCGAGGCACTTCTCAAGCCTACATTAGTGCGCAGGTTTTCGGTGGATATATCTGAGATCACCATCCGCCGGTTCCTATATGGTCCTGACTGAAATTGGGCAATCAACACTGTCGAGTTTAACTACATATGGGACATAGTGCAAGGCGGGGAATTCCAGCGTGGGGAATTCCAGCGCAGTGTAGAGAAAAGGAAGACTGTATTAGACTGCTTGGTGCAATACATTGCTTCTGATGGAGAGCGAGCCAAGTGGGTCACCACTCCGGGTTTAAGCATGAAAAAGGTCACGCTCACATCTATGGCTAAGTTCTTATGGCTATTAGTATGGAATCAGATTTCCCCCACAGAGGTTAATAATGCACTGACTTGGGACCGCACGATGATGGTAGCAACATTGGTTGCGGGGTTCGAGATTGACTGTGCCCGCATGACCATTGCGAAGATTTACGAGAGGGCTTCCAAGATCCCCACTACTTATCATTTTCCTTGACTCATCTTTCAGTTATGCAGGGATGCTGGAGTGCCAATCTGGCACTGTGAAAAGTTGATTCAGGCTGCGAGCACCCTGGACATAGGCCTGATGCGGGATGAGGCGAATGTGGTGGCATCGCGCAGAGAGCCGCAGGTCGATGTACCCCCATTGGGAACAAATTTAGCAGTTGATGTGGAGCAGATGTTGGGTGATGACTCTGCCCCTCCAGCCCACACTGATGATGCCCCGACCTCTCCATCTCAGGTCGCTAATCGGGACCCTAGCTCATCTAGAGCCACCCTGCCTTACGGAGCTTCTGTTGTGCCCTTGGCTCGAGTTCAGAAATTGGAGGCACAAATGGCCACAATGCTTCATCATGTGAAGCCTTGGATGCAAAGGTCTATTGCAGAGTCCGAGGGTAGGATGTAGAAAAGGATGTAGACCATGATGGATCAGAAGGTTTAGGCCGTTCATAAGCGCATGTATGCCATCGAGTTGAGATTCCTCGCACGGCCATCCCCTGTCACAGATCTTTCCTCCATCCAGACCGAGTTGGATAGTCTCCGAACCGAAATTGATACTATTCTTGCCGCACCCACAGATGAGCCAGAGTCTGCACCTACTGCATTGGCTGATGATACAGTGCTTGATGATCTATTTGGCAAGGACACTACACAGCCCGAGTCCACCAGTGCTCGTGGGAAGAGGCCCCGCTCCAGTCGCATTTCTGACACTACTGAGGAGGCTCGGGCAAAGAAGTGGGATCGCCAGCAGAATGAACAGAATAGAAAAGATTCTATAGTGGATGAGGAGTTGCGCTAGCAGAGGGTGTGTGAGACTGTTGTTGGGGCATCAAGTTTTGTGCCCGTTATAGAGGTTTCGACTGTTGTGAGGGATGATGTGAGCACCACTAATGGTGCAGTTAGACTGATGGACAACACTACTGATGGTGATGTGATAAGTGATGTGGGCACTACTGAAGGTGGCCCTAGTGTTAATCTAGCGGGCTCCGAGAAATGGGACCCACCCGTTTGTTGATAGTTCGTCGGCGCTATGCGCCACAGGTTTGCTTCCCCTAATCCATTACCTTTTACTATTTTTTGTGTGCATTGGGGACAATTGCACTAATTTTTTTGTTGGGGGTGGGGTAAATGGATTGTGAGTGATAGGGTGAAGTTTGAGTAACCCAACTCATAATCCTCTCTTGGGGTTTTCTTGCCTGTGTTCTTTTCCCCCAAGAGACTGCTTAATTTTTGTTAAACCGGCATGTGTTACGATTGTATGTGTAGAAGCATGAGAAAGAATGAAGCATGATGGCATAAGCTTTTTGAAAAAATGATACCCATCCAAAACTTGTGATGTGTGCTAAAATTTGTAGGCTAGAATGAGTTGAATATGTTGGCTCTGAGTATGACATGATAATGAACCAACTTGATTTCATGACTTAAGCTAAAACTTGAACTAGGTAATCTGATAATCTGATAATGAAACTATGTGCCAAGAGTGTGTGAGAATAGTTTATTGTTCAAACAGTTTTTGTGCCAATCTAGAACTTGCCCGATTAGTCCTGCTAAGATAATCTATTCTAGAGGCTAGGAAGTGATCATAGGCCATTGTTCTGATAAGTCCACTAATTGCCTAAAAAGAATCCAATCAGATGAAATAAATGCTCCCTTTGATCCAAATACTTTGAGCCTGAATTAGACCATTTCTTTCTAAACCCATAACTCACTTTCCCGTAATCTAGTGTTTTGGCCCCGGCTCCTCCTTGGACATGTGCACCTCGACTTAGGCCAAAAGCCTAAGTTGGGGGTGGCTAATGCAAAAAGTGACCTCAATTTTGTCCCTGATTGGACATCGGATATTATGTACCTTAACTAATGGAAAATTCATAAGTTGAGGGTGGTTATGAAAGAGGATACCGAAAGAAACATGGGTGTAAAAAGAGTTTGGTGTTGAAAAAGAGAAAAATAAAAAGAAAATGATAAGCGGATGTGACTTTGTGCCAAAGAAAATGAATAAAAGTGTCGAAAAATAAGGAAGAAGAAGAAAGTGAAAATAAAGGGCTGCAAAGTCTAAAGTCACATCCATGTGCAAAGAAATAAGGGAAAGAGCTTAAAATGGAAAGATGTCAAAAATAGGTCAAGGAAGAGGTAAAAATAGCCAATGAAATGTCAAGGAAGGCAGAAAGTCACTAAAAAGTACCCAAATGTACCACATCTGACCCTGAGCCTACATTACAAGCTAAGAAAGTCTTATCGTGATCCTAGCAACTAGTTTAGAGAATCTAAGCAGTGAAAATAAGGGCAACCCTATGGTATTGAGCACTAACTGTACTTGAAATTACTTCTGAGCGTGAGTGTTGAATGAATCCTTGTACTCAAAATCATATTAATTGTGTGAAAAAAGGATTTCGTTTGGAGTAAGGGCACTAGTTACATTGTCGGAAAGTTGGTACCTTGGTGATAGTAAAATAATGTATGTTGTGTATTGATTGGTCAATCTTTGTCATGTTTTGATCCGCACAATTTAGCTTGTTGAGTCTAAGAGATAAGATTTGCACTCAAAAAGATAGTCGGGGTAGAGAGCCATGTGATTTCTTGTGCTTGGATTGCTTGCTTCTATACAAGTGTCATTTAGAGTCTTAGTGTGTCGCTTGAGGACAAACAATGAATTTAAGTTGAGGGTGTTGATATACCGTGAGTTTACGGTATTTTTAATACATTTCACTTAAGAGTTGTGTGTCTAGGGCCATTTTGTATTGGTTTTTATATGTTTTCATCATGTTTGCAGGAAATAAGTTCATATGCGAAAGTTGAGAGACGCAACTGAAGAATGTGCAGAAAAGGGCATCTACGGATGTGATTGACAGACCGTAGGTCCAATCACATTCCGTAGATGGTGATCGCAGATGGACGGAAAAGGCTTGAAGGAGATCAGGGAATTCTTGACTAAGTATGGAATCACGGTAGCAACCGACGGACCGTAGATCGACATACGGGCCGAACTGTAGTTCCGTCAAATCATTCAGAGAGGGGGTTCCAGTACCTGATTTTCAAGATTCTAAGTATGGAGCTACGAAGGAGGATCCACGGACCGTAGATCAAACCACAGTCCGTACTGTTGATCCGTCGATTGAGTCAGAGTGTGAAGCTTTTGAAGCTGAAAATATTGCCTAAGTCCTGAGCCACGGAAGGGACCTACGGACCCTAGGTCAATCCACAGTCCGTAGGTTAGTGTCGTATATCGAAACCGCATCCTGAAACATTATTTCCTTATTTCGTTTCCTTTTTAGTTAGGACTTGTTTTTCTATATATAGGGCATGTAAACCTCGTTTTTAGGGGTGAGACTTTATTAGTTTTGTTCTAGTTCTTGGCTTTGGAGATGAACTTGCAACTTTAGCAATTCTTGATTTCCTAAGTTCGTTTTGAAGATTTTGACTTTGAAATTCAAGTTGTGATTCTGGGTTTATTCTTCTCATTATGTAAGTTCATGATTTCTTCATCTAAAAATATGAATTGTGTTCTTGCTAGTATGGGTAACTAAATCCACAACTAGGGTTGTGGGAACCATGAGCAATTAACAACGTATGAATAGTAACTAAGTAATTCTTGAATAGCGTTATTACATGCATTGATAATTCTTTTGTTTAGAAGTCTTTTTAACGGTGGCCAACATTAGAACTCGCCTTGTTACTACTTGCCGGACCAAGGAGGTCGTTAATAAGAAAAGAATTATCAACATAGATTTAATGTGATACTATCTAATAGTCTAGTGTCAATTGGTGCGAGGATGAAAACTAAGCCATACATTGATGCGATGTTTAATATGAAGTAAAGGTAAAGGTTAGTAAATTATACACACGTAGCCGGACAAAGGTGTGGGTGAAATTCTCTAGTTGCCGGACCAAGAAATTAGAGATACCTAACTTATCACTTTGCATGTAATACACTAGGAATGGATTACTATTACTAGGATTACCGCGTTATGAGCTTATGGGGAACACGTATACCCTAGTTTCTCTCTCATCTTGATAACACCTAAAGTTTAAATCTTGTTCACTAATTGTTCACATAGTTTCTATTTGTTTCTGAAGTACGTTGACTAAACACATATAATCGTGGATTAAAGTTAAGTCTAAACCATATTCCTCAATTCCTCATGGGATCGACCCCAACCTACAAGTTGGGTTCTTTACTTGATAACGATCGCTTACGCTTCTTTAGGAAGGTGTAATTTGAGTGTATCATATAGTACCTCCAGACTCTCTTGGCAGTCTCTTCTTTTAAAAATAAGTGCTCCAAAGTTTCTCTTCTAGGCACAATGCAACTGGTACACAATTGAGAGATATTGGGGTTCCAGTTAGCCATTACAGTAGATGCAGAGACTCTATTTGACCATACTCTCCACCCAAAAAATGAAACTTTGAAAGGAAGATCCTTCACCCAGATATATTTAACTATTTCATTTACTTCCTCTTTCTTCCTTAACAGATCCCAAGCACTCTTCACACCAAAATTTTCAGTCAATATGGCATGATGCAGGTATAATCTAACCTGATTAATTATAGCTTCTGAAAGATGATTTTGCATCTTTACATAATCCCAACCAGTTTCTTTCAAGAAACATTCAAGATCTATCATAGGGTGACAAGTTTGCTCTTCACTATGCTAAAAATATAATGGACCTAACATGGTCAAATTGTCATACAAAACTGAAGAAACCCCTCCCCCCCCCCCCTTAGGCTCCCACCATAAAGATTGTTCAATACAATCTCTATTCTCCAGCATGTTCTTCCACACCTGAGTACCCCTCTCCATTGAACAAGTGTAGGAATCTGCTTCTTACAATACTTGTTCCACATAAAGTTTGAACATAGAGACTTTTGTGTTCTGAATTTTCACCAGAACTTTGCATACATGGCTTTTGAGATATCAAACATAGACCTAAACCTTAAACCACCTTCTTCTTTGATTAAACATACTTTCTCCCAAGCAGCCTAATGTTTACTCCTCCATGTGACTTTATTACTTCAAAATAATTTAGCAAAATCCCATGAGTTCTTTTAAGACACAATTAGGAAGAACAATTACAAAAAAGCACATGAATGGGAACACTTTGTAATACACTAGTAATCAATTCCTCTTTATTTTCATATGATAGCATATTTCCTTTTCATGCTTGCAATTTTGACTTTACCTTTTGAATAAGCTCAGCATAGTGCTATTTTCTTTTTCTTGAATGAGTGATAGGGCAACCTAGTATTTTAAAGGGAACTGACCCCTTCTTATATCAGTACATTCTTCCAATAGTTATTTTATCTTTTGATGCAGCATTATGATGTAGATAAACAAAACTTTTATTCTTTTTCACTTTTTGACAAGATTGAATCTCATAATCCTATAACAATGACACAATTTTATTCAAAGAATAAGCATTAGCTGATGCAAATATAATAGTGTTATCTGCATAATCAAGATAATTTATTTTAGTGCTCCATTTTGGTAAATCATAACCCACATATTGGTCATTATCAAACAAAGAATTTAGAGATCTACTCAAGACTTAAGATGATAGTATGAAAAGAGTAGGTTATAGTAGGGGTGGGGATGATATGGTATATACCGAATACCACACCGAAATCAAAAATGTTATACCGCGGTATGGATATTATGGAATTTGGAATGACTTTTAAATTTTTTTGGTATTCGATATGGTATTTGGTATTTATAAAATAAATATCAAAATACCATGTACCATATCGAAATTTTATAGTAATATATAAAATTAATCATTCACTAACATGTAGACTCTAACTTTACATAGTGGTATATGTTAAGTTAGAGTCTACATGTTAATTAGTTAATGATTTTGTAGTGTAAAATTTTATAGGGCTATGCATAAATTTTTTTTTGGTAAGTAAAATTATTTTATTTACCAAAGAGCTTAACAATATAAAACCAGCCAAAGAACATTTGAAGAATAGATGATCAATACCTGACAGAGTGGACATGTTACTTCATTTGTTAAGCCCCATTAAGCCAACTTGTGTTTGGTTAGTAACCTACTATTCAGTGCAATATACAGTATAAACAACCATTATAAGCTCCAAAGTTTGCTCATACCAACTTCCTCCATTCAACTCTATCCATACTACCCCTCGTCTGCTGATAGACCTTTTTGATAGAGTATTTATCCATGGTAATCATATCATGTTCACTATAGCCAGCTTCCTGGAAATATTTGTGAACCTTCAAAATCCTCTGGACCATCCAATATGCCTTCTTAACCTGCACGCCGCACACAGAGTTCTGTTTTCTATAATAACTATGCACCCATAACACCCACAATTTGTCTTTTTTCTTGCATAAGTTCCATAGTAGCTTCCCAAGAGAAGTTTTGTTCCAGGTATAGATATCTAGGAAGTTCAATCCTCCATTGGATTTGGGCCTGCATAACTTATCCCAAGAAATTAGTGCTTTTTTTGATGCATCAACATTCCCTGACCACATAAACTTCTTGCATATAGATTCAATTGCTTATATAATCTTCTTTGGCAAAGCAAACACTTGAGCCAAAAATATTTCTATAGCAAATAGAACATTTTTGACTAGTTGTGCTCTACCAGCATATGATAAGAATCTAGTAGTCCAGCTTGTAATCTTCCCAGTATTTTGTCAATGAGTGATTTGCACTGCACTATGGATACTATTTTAGTGCTTAAGGGTACTCCAAGATATATAAAATTTAGTTCCCCCTTAGCAAATTTCAGCTCCTACACTATATGTTCTTGATCATTCATCTTCACCCCTCCAAAGTATATACTACTCTTATCAACATTTTCCACCAATCCAGAGGCCTGGGAGAACATTTGAAAACAATCGTACATACATTTTACAGATTTAACATCCCCCTTGCAGAATAGTAAAAGATCATCAACAAAGATTAGTTGAATTATCTTTTGTTTTTTGCATTTAGGATGATAGTGGAAAGTTGTATTGGTATGTAGAGTTTTCAATACTCTTGTGAGGTATTACATGGCTAGAACAAATAAGAATGGTAATAGAGGGTCACCTTGTCTAATCCCTTTCTTTGCCTTAAAAGGATTAGTTGCTTTCCCATTGATCATGATAGAATAAGTAACAGTGGTAACACACTGCATTATCCACCTGACTACCACTGCTGGAAATTTAAGCTCCCAAAGCATACTTTCCAAAAAACTCCATTCCAGTGAATCATATGCTTTCTTCATATCCACTTTCACTATGCATCTTGTTGAGATGCCTTTCCTTCCATACCCCTTCACCAATTCATGGCTCAAAATGATTTATCACTAATAGCTCTACCTGGAACAAAAGCTGATTGATTGTTATCTACAATTGAATTTATCGCCTTCTGCAGCCTCCTAGTGATGACCTTTGATATGATTTTGTATACTGTTGTGCAGCAAGAGATTGGTCTATATTCTCCAATTCTTGTGGCATGGTCCGCTTTGGGAATTTAAGTAATAGATGTGCAATTTATAGGGGTATACATTACCCCTATCTCAAAAAACTTCAGCACTGCATTTGTGATTTCTTGGCCAGGCCTTTTTTAAGATATAAACATTAAACCCATCATATCCATGAGCTTTCATATCATTGATATCCTTTTAGGCTAATTCTAATTCCTCTTTTGTTACTACTGCTGCCAAATTCAATTGTTCATCTCTATCTAGAGTCTGACGATTTTTCATGATCTGTGCATTAACACCGGGTAAATTGAAAGCTTCTCCCAGCAGTTTCTTATAGAATGCCTTTACTTCTCTTTCAATTTCTTCATGTGTATATATTATAGCGCCTTCTGCATTTGTGAGACTTGTTATAGTATTGTGAGCCACCCTATTCTTCATAGATGCAAAAAATAGGTTGTGTTAGCATCTCCCAACTTCAACCATTGAACTCTAGACTTCTGTTTCATTATACTCTCTTCAATCATACTCCATTTTCCAATTGAACTTGCAACTCCTTTTCATGCTGCCTATTTATTGTTACATTAATGGGATCATTCATACTCTCTTGCACATGCTGCATCTTGTTCCTTATCTCTTTAACTCTATCAGCCACTCCTCTGAACTCAATATTATTCAGGTGTTTGATCTCATTTTTCACTCTTTTGAGCTTTTGCCATACCTCCTTCATGTCACTAGTTTTTCTACTATTCCATACACCCCTGACTCTGTGGATAAACTCAGGATGATAAGCAATACAGTTAAAAAACATAAAAGCCCTGGGAGTAATATTTGTATCCCTTTTTTAGATCAATACTTAGTGGTGAATGATCAGAAAAACAGGAACCTTCACCAACACCTCTAGTTGAGGTAGTTGTAATATCCATTCAATATTTACCACTGCTCTGTTAATTTTACGCACGTATGCCCATTTGACCATGTGTATGATCTACCTATTGACTTCAATTCAACCATCCCAGTGTCCAATAGAAACTCATTGAAATCTCTAATCTCACCCTCTTGTACCTGACTACCCTAGACTCTATCATCACCTGTTAAAATAGCATTGTAGTCTCCCATACATATCAAAGGCTCATTTACTCATGCACTCAATATCAGGTCTTCCCACAAGCTTTTCCTACTTTGGATGGTATGCAACCCATAAATGGCTACAAATAAAAATGTTAAACTCTAGCATTTCAATTTAACTCTGCCCTGCATATATTGCTCAGACTTACTTTGTATCACACATTCTATCAGTTGATGATTCCATAGCAACCAGATTCTCCCATTTTTAGAGTATTCATAATTGGCTTCATACTTCCAGCCTGGTACTATCTTCTTTACTATTCTATTGGCCATGTTCCCTTTTATTTTATTTTCAAGACTGCTAGAATACTAACATTATTCTCCTTCACAAACAATTTTTGTTCTTTTTGTTTGTGAAGTTTATTCATTCCCTAATGTTCCAAGTGACTAACTACATTAGTATAATCCCATGGATCCATAGTCTCTTCATGCTCTCCCCAACTAGTTGTTCATACTCATTTGTTATAGTCAGATCCTGTTGCATGTGTTGTGTTCCTACTTCATTTTGTGTTGCTGCTTTATTCTTGACCTTTACCCAAGGATCTGATACCTCACTGATTAGCACCTCTTTGTATCTAGCCTCCTACATTAGTTCCTCCTATGTGCCCTCTTTTAATTTCCAACTTATTCCCCACTTGGTTACTTGACCCATTTAGCCACCAGTTTTGGTCCTGCTTTTGTTTTTGGTCCTTCCTTTGCCTGGCATTTGTGCCCTATTTGCATACACTTAGGGAAATACTCTGAAACCCATTCATATTGAATAGTTTGTTCAAAGGTTCTTCTATTTGGGTCCTCCACCATAATTTTCTTAGGTAATTCCCTAGCCACATCCATTTCAATAAGTACTAGTGCATAAGAGATTCTATCAAACTTTGAAGTGAATTCATTTGCATATAATGGAATCCCCAACCTACTACTTATCTTACTAAGTGAATCCCCACTCCAGCAATTCAGAGGTATGTTTGGATATTTTACCCAAACAGGCACAATTTGTAGTATTTCCTTATTAAAATCAAAATCCGCAGACCATGGTTTAATAATAATTAGTTTAGTATGCATCATATGAGGAACTGAGTATAAGAGCTCATTCTGATCATCCATGCTATTAAATCGCACTAGGAAATAGCTCTCATTATGATAGTACACCTTAGGCTTACTGACTATGTTCACCTGAGTAGAAATATATCTCTGCACTGCACCAATAGTTGGAGATTCTCCACCACATACAATATTTAAACTTTGCATCTATGACTACTCAATTGTTATTGAAATGACTTTTTTGTGAAATTATTTAACAAAAGTAGTTGTTGATCTAATATGATTGAGATTTGTGCTTTTGAATTTCTCATATTCATGTTGATCATCGTATTGGTCTTAGAAGAATACTTGCTAAAGGACAAAGAGAATGGTTCTAGCTTATTTGCTAAATAAATTGAATGGAGAGTTATAAATATATGTAAGTCAAAGTCAAACAAATTATGGTTACTGAATGTCATACCGTAAAATATCGAAATTGAAATTAAATATATCGAGCTAATTTGGTATGGTAATGGTATAGTACTCTAGATACCGAATACCAAAGTTACAGTATCAAAAATTTTAAATATCGTACCTTGCTCACCCCTAGGTGATAGAGGGTCCCCCTGTTTCACACCTCTAATAGAATGAAAGAATTCATGTGGTTTTCCATTAATTAAAGTTGAGTACCAATTATTAGCAAGTAATCTCCAAATCATGTCAAAAAAATTCTCAAAAAGCCCATCTTCCTGAACATTTCATAAGAAAGAACCAAGAAACTCTATCATAAGCCTTGGACATATCCAATTTAATGACCACAATAGACGGTTTACCTCTTTTTCTGATATCGGAAACAATCTCTTGTGTCAGCAAGATATTTTCTATGATACTTCTCCCTTTAACAAAACCAAATTGATTGTGAGAAACAAATTTAGGTAACAAAGCTTCCAACCTATCATGCACAACCCTATAAATGATGGAATAATCTTTTTCTTAGGCAGTAAGACCAAGTCAGTATAAGTAATTGACTTATGGAGAGTATTACCATAAAAAGTCTATAACCATCCTTAGGATATCATTACCTACTATCTCCAAACATATTTGATAAAATCTACCAGTTAAACCATTTGGGCCACTTGCAATGTCCCAATTTAGATTGAAAATGGAATGTTTGACTTCATCCAAGGTTGTTCGCAAAGATCAACACTTTCTTTCTCATTTATAAGAGAAAGGATGTTTCTCAGCAAGGAGAAATCAGTAGCATCCCTTTCTTGTAAGAATTATATTTTGTAAAAGTTCACAGCCTCTTCAACTATATCTCGTACCTCATCTAACCATGCACCCTGAGCATTTTGAATTCTCTGTATCTGAAGCTTTCTTCTCCTACCTTTCACAATAATGTGAAAGAACCTAGTGTTTTTTATCACCACTCTTAAGCCAGTCGTACCCAATCTTTTGTTGCCAAAAAATCTCTTCAAACTGCAAGTATCTCTTATATTCAGCATGTGCTCTCTGTAATACTTCTTGTTCTCAGCATTTAGGGATTCTTCAAATAACTTCTCCTTAATCTTAACAATGTCCTCCCTAATGGTGAGCAGCTTGAAAAAAAATCTCCATAAGTGTTTCTGCTCCATTTTGTTAATGCAACTTTAACTCTTTTGATATAATCTTTAAAATCGAACCAAGAATTTTGGGAACCATTGACAGACCAATTATGTTTAACAACCTCAAGAATTTGAGGAACCTAAATGGTATCCTATAATTAATCTCTCCAATCTTTCATGTGTCACTCCCCGAGTCTACACCTTCTACATGACCGGCACTCCAGAACCATTGTTGGTCCCCAAGCAAACCCTTGACCTAGCTCATTACTTAGCGAAAGACTTATTTAACAACATAGGAACTCAAGATGCAAATATTAACTCATAAGATCACATTAATAAAAATAGTTTAGCTCAAAACTGTCTGAAATAATCAAATTAACATAAGTGCTCAACTCAAAGTCTTTGAAATGTGAACAAAGGAAACGGGAAAAAGACTCCTCAACTACTACTGAAAATGAACCTTTTAAATACTATGATAGATGTCGGAACAAGACCCACGACATCTAACAAGACTGAAAATGTAAATGTGGGACCCTTCAGAAAGTAAGGAGGCTTACTAAAGCTAACTGGGATGCAAATGGTATCAACGAAGCGCTTGTTGATGACCCTGAACACCTGTATCTGCATCATGAAAAGATGCAGGTCGAATGACATCAGTACATTGAATGTACGAGCATGTAAGGGAAAAACTGAACATATGGATATATAGTTGAACTGGTAGAAAAAGGGAAATCATACTTATCTAAACTCAACTCAACTCAACTCAATATGAAAGCAATAATACAAGATGAAATATGTACAAATCTTTTGAAACAGTGTATAAAAACTCCAAATGTATATATAATACAATAATAAACTCTTTACTCTTATTTGGGAGATTCTCTAACCAACAACCATCACTATGAGCTACGTGATGATACAACGTCTCGCCCACGCTGCCAGAACTGTCCTATACCCTGCTGGGGTACAGAAGATCCTCAATTAAGTGGATTCACTAAGTTATGCTTAAAATCGGTAAGGAATCATCTAAAAAGTATGATCCTTTTCCCATGTTGGCATACATGGTTTATGAGGATTTTGAGGTGTCTGAACCCATCCCCATATTGGTGGTCAATACTTCTCTTAATAATGTATAACTCATGCTCATATGTTTTAAGTTCTTGAAAGAATGCTTGAATCTTTTCTCTTTTCTCCTCTTGAACTTCTCTCTAAAAACCCTACACTCTTTTGGAATGTCTAAAATTGACTTAGTCTGATTAGACCCCATAACTTGGGGGTAAACTGCTGGTAGGCCTTTAGGGTTAAGGAAAGGACCAAAATACATTTTCTTAAAACGGATGAAATGCCTCAACTAGAGAGGTTGCAATCAAACGGGCATAACTCCCTTATCTGAACTTAGAATTTAGCAAACTCAACGGCGTTGGAAAGAGGAATCAAAGACCTTCGATTTGATATCTCATGGACCACCTAATTCATTATTTACTGAAAGTTATGGTCATTTAAAGTTGATCCAAAACTTAAAACAGACCGAAGTTCAAGGTGTTACAATATCTCCCCCTTGGGATCATTCGCCCTTGAAAGAGATCACACTAAGTAGAAGAAGGGTGGAAAAGCATCTAACAACCCAAACCCAAACGCACAACATGCAATTCACATAACTCTGCATATTAACTTAAAGAGTGCCTTACAAAGGATTAGTACCTTGATATGGAAATTCTCCACAAGGGTAAAGATGTCAATATCTCTTATTCATATCCTCCTCAGCCTCCCAAGTCATGACTTCTTCCATAAATTGATTTCTCCATAAGACCTTGACTGGCGCAACCTCCTTGGTTCTCAACTTGCATACCTAACGATCCAGAATCTGAATGTGCACTTCCTCATAAGATAGGTTGTCATTGATACTAATACTTTCAGTAGGCACTACGAGTGAGAGATCGCCCATACACTTCTTCAACATGGAAATGTGAAATACCGAATGGATTGTTGCTAACTCTAACGGAAGCTCTAACTTATAAGCTACATTACCAAATCTCTTAGAGATTCTGTAAGAACCAATATATCAGGGACTAAGTTTTACCTTTTTTCCAAATCTCATAACACCTTTCATGGGTGAAACCTTCAAGTAAACCAGTCATCCACCTCAAACTCTAAGTCTTTTCTCCTAAGATCTGTATAGGTTTTCTGACGACTTTGCGATGTTCTTAGCCTTTCTTGAATAATCTTCACCTTCTTCATGGATTGATGAACCAAGTCTGGCCCTATCAAACTAGCTTCACTAACCTCAAACCAACCAATAGGCGATCTACATATCCTCCCATAAAAAGCCTTATAAGGAGCCATCAGGATGCTAGAGTGATAGCTATTATTGTAAGCAAACTCTATGAGGGGTAACTGATCATCCCAATTACCTTTGAAATCGATCATATAATCCCTCAACATATCCTCTAAAGTCTAAATAATACGCTCTGCTTGACCATCAATTTGAAGATGGAAAGCAGTACTCAAATTTACTTTCGAACCCAAACCTTTCTGAAAAGACTTCCAAATTTATATGGTGAATTGTGCACCTCTATCTGAAATGATTGACACGGGAACTCCATGAAGTCGGGCTATCTCTTGAATATACAATCTGACATAATCCTCGATAGAATTGGTAGTTTTTACCGGTAAGAAATGGGATGATTTAGTCATCCTATCTACAATCACTCAAATCGAATCATGTTGCCTGCGAAATCGCGGCAAACTAGTAATGAAATTCATATTGATCATCTCCTACTTCCATTCTGGAATATCTATATTCTGAGGCACACCACCGGTCATCTAGTGTTCTACCTTGATTTATTGGAAAATTGGGCACTTGGCAACGAAATCTATAATACAACTCTTTATACTACTCCACTAATAGACTTCACTCAAGTCACGGTACATCTTTGTGGAACCGGGATGGATTGAATATCTGGAACTATAAGCTTTCTCCATGATCTTCTCTTGGAGTTCATCCACCTTTGGTACACACAATCTACCTTGATACCTCAACACACCATCTCCCCCTTGTTGAAAAGCCATAACTTTATGCTTATGAACATTTGTCTTCAATTTAAGCAAAATAGGGTCTTGGTCTTGTTTCTCCTTCACTTCAGACACTAGTGATTATTCAGCCGCATTCATCACCACCACTCCACCTTCATTGGAATCCAACAACGGGACTCCCAATTGTGCAAGTCTGTGCATATCTTTGTCTTATTCTTTCTTGCTTTCCTCAACATAAGCAATACTTCCCATAGAAAAATTACTCAAAGCATCAGCAATAACATTAGCCTAACTTGGGTGATAGAGGATACTAATGTCGTAATCCTTGAGTAACTCTAACCACCTCCTTTGTCAGAGATTAAGCTTTTTCTGACTGAAAACATATTGAAGACTCTTGTGATTAGTGAACACCTCTACATGAACACCATAGAGATAGTGACGCTATATTTTCAAAAATACTACCGCAACTAACTCAAGCTAATGAGTTGAGTAATTATTATCGTGAATATTAAGCTATCTGGAGGCATAGGCTATAATCTTACCATTCTGCATCAATACACAACCAATTCCAACTATGGATGCATCATAATACACAACAAAGCCTTGTGTATCCTCCAGTAGGGTCACACTGGGCAGTAGTTAACCGAGTTTTTAGTTCCTGAAAGCTTTTCTCACAAGCTTCAAACCATTGAAACTTTATTGTCTTATGAGTCAACTTTGTCAAGGGTGGTGAAAGAGATGAAAACCCCTCGACAAACCTCATATAATACCCAACCAATCCCAAGAAACTCCTTATATTAGTTGGAGATGTGGTTATGGGCTAAATCTGCACTACTTCAATCTTTTGAGTGTCAACTTGAATCCCTGCTCCAGATACAATGTGACCTAAGAATGCCACAGACTTAAGCCAAAACTCACACTTGGAAAATGTAGCATGCAACTATCTATCCCTGAGAGTTTGAAGGACTATTCTGAGATGATTAGCATGATCCTCCTCACTCCTCGAATAGATCAGGATGTCATCAATAAACGCAATAACAATTATGTCTTCATAAGGTCCATGAACGTTGCAAAAGCATTAGTCAAGCCATAAGACATAACAAGAAACTCATAGTGACCATAATAGGTCCTGAATGTTGTCTCTAGGATGTCATTTTCTCTTACTATCAACTGATGATAGCCAGATCTGAGGTCTATCTTAGAAAAACAAGTGGTACCTTGAAGTTGATCAAATAGATCATCAATTCTCAGAAAAGGATACTTATTCTTTATGGTGACATTATTCAACTGGCGATAATCAATACACATCCTAAGAGAACTATCTTTCTTCCTCACAAATAAGGCCGGAGCTCCCCAAGGTGAGACACTAGGCCGAATAAAACCTTTATCAAGATCTTTCAACTGCTCTTTTAACTTAGTTGGAGCCATTCTATATGGCAGAATAAAGGTAGGTAGAGTATCAGGAAGAATGTCTATGCTGAAGTTTATTTCTCTCTTAGGAGGTACTCCGGGAAGATCATCTCGAAAGACCTATGAAAACTCACTCACAACTGAAACTGAATCAATAGGTGGTGTCTCAACACTAGAGTCATTAACTCAAACTAAGTGATAGATGCACCCCTTAGAGATTAACTTTTTGGCCTTAAGATATGAAATAAAATTACCCATAGGCATTGTTGAACTACTCCACTCTACAACTGGCTCATTAGGAAACTGAAACTTAACTACTCGAGTTCTACAATCAACTGACGCATAACAAACATGAAGCCAATCCATACCTAGAATAACATCAAAGTACACCATGTATAGTTCGACTAAGTCAGCCATGGTGTCCTTGTGATTGACAGAGATGACACAAACACGATAAACTCTCTCAGCTAGAATAGACTCACCAACAGGTGTGGAAACACTAAAGGACTTAAGAAGTCATTCGGGAAGAATATTGAACCTCATAGCAATATACAAAGTCCCTAAAGATAAACTTGCTCCTAGATCAAGTAATGCATATATATCAAAAGTAAGGACTTTGATCATACCAGTGACAACATATGGTGAATTCTCTTGCTCTTGGCTACTGGTGATAGCATACAGACGGTTTGCTTCTTCGCATGTCCCTGAAATAGCTCCTCTAGTTGCAACTCTATCTGTCGGAGCCGCTGAAGAACATTGGGCTCTATTACCCTTATTACCATTACCTTGCCTATTCTTAGGGCATTCTCTCATGAAGTGACCTGGCTGACCACACTTGAAATAGCCAGTGGAGCCATCATGACACGTCCTTGGTTGGTTTCTGCCACACTTCGCACATGTAGGGGTCCAGTTGGCCCCTTGTACCACAGTTCCCTGAGATTGAGTAGGTCGAGCTCTGAAGTTCTGTGAATTCTGATTCTTGAACTCATCTCTGTTCTTTGGTGCAGGTCCGCTAGAAAATGACAGTGCAGGCCAAGTTGGCCTTTGCTGAAAAGATGACCGGTTCGCATTCCTGGTTTTCTGTTGTCCGGACCATTACATGTTATCTTGGCCCTCTTGTTATGGAACTCTTCCCTATCCTTCAACTTATCTTCCTAAATCTCTTGCACATAGATCATAAGCCTTTCTATGTCCATGTTTTCTATAAACATAGAATCCTTACCCTCTTTGCTTCACAAACGGGATAGCCCAGACATAAATAGACTCATCATGCTTTTCATATCAACCACCATCTCCAGAGTATAACAAGACAACTGAGTGAACTTGAGGTTGTACTCATGCACACTCATGGACTCCTATTTAAGAGTGAGAAATTCTCTTACTTTCGCCTCTCTTAGCTCATGGGGAAAGAAGCACCCTAGGAAAGCACTTTCAAACACAGTCCATCTCACTATTGGTGCCCCTTCAGCCCTGCTCTTTTTCCATTGGTCATATCAAATCCTAGCAACACCCTTGAGTTGGTATGCAACTAATTCCACACGTTCAGCGTCAGCAACAGTCATAACCTCAAATACCTTCTGCAGCTCCTCCACAAAGTTCTCCGGATCTTCAATGACATTTTACCCTATTAATTCTGGGGGATTCATCCTCAAGAACTCACGGATCTGGGATGTATCAGCCACATCTTGACGAACAACTCTTTGTTTTCTAGCTTGATTGGCCACAACTCGACTCAACATCCGGTTAGCATCCCAGAACTCAGCATTAGTGACTTGTCCCTGAGGGGTTGCACTTCTGGTGCATTAGGAACCCCTTAATATTGGGGATCAACATTTCTCCTAGAAGGACGACCTCAAACAACTCTTGGTGGAGGCATGATCTGAAAAGATATGCGCAAGCACGAATTAGAAAGGAACATTTATAGAGTTGAACTCTATCGCATGAAAAAGAGTAAGAAGGAAGAGATATGTTTCCTAAATGATGTAGCCTTCTAATTATAGATGTGGCGCGCTTTACACCGATAACAATGACTCTAAAGACACGGCTTCATAGACATTCTAGGACTCTTGAACTCTGTGCTCTAATACCAAGTTTGTCACGCCCCAAATTTTCACCATAGACGTGGCCGACACTCGAGAACCATTGATGGTCCCCAAGGAATCCTTGGCCAGGCTCATTACTCAACGAAAGACTTATTCAACAACATAGAAACTTAAGATACAAATATTAACTCATAAGATCTCATTGATAAAAATAGTTTAGCTCAAAACTATCTGAAATACTCAAATAAACATAAATGATCAACTCAAAGTCTTTAAAACATCAACAAAGGAAATGGGCAAAAGACTCCTCAACTACTACTGTCTATGAAACCTCTAATACTATGATAGACGACGGGACAAGACCCACGACATTTTAACAAGACTGAAAATGTAAATGTGGGACCCTCTGAAAAGAAAGGAGGTTCACCAAAGCTAATTGGGATGCAAATGGTATCAAGGAAGCGTCTGTTGATGACCCTGAACACCTGTATCTACATCATGAAAAGATGCAGGTCGAATGACGTCAGTATATTGAATGTGTGAGCATGTAAAGGGCAAACTAAACATATGGATATATAGTTGAACTAATAGAAAAGGGGAAATCATACTTATCTTAACTCAACTCAATATGAAAGCAATAATAAAAGATGAAATATGCATAAATCTTTTAAAACAATAGATAATAACTCCAAATGTATATCTAATACAATAATAAAATCTTTGCTCTTATTTAGGAGATTCTCTAACCGACAGCCGTCACTATGAGTTATGTGATGACACAATGTCTCGCCCACACTGCCAAAACTTTCCTATACCTTGCTGGAGTATAGAACATCCTCAACTAAGTGGATCCACTAAGTTATGCTTATAAGCAATAAGAAATCATCTAAAAAGTATAATCCTTTACCCATGTTGGCATATATGGTTTATAAGGATTTTAAGTTGTCTGAACTCATCCCCATATCAGTGCTCAATACTACGACCAATAATATATAACTCATCCTCATATGTTTAAAACATAACTCTTTCTCAATTCGAGATAATTACTCAAAAGATTCTCTTAAAAGAGATAATGCTTAAAAGCTTTTCATAACTCATTTAGAAATCGGTGTTTCTCTCTTTTAAATGTAAAAGTATTACATACTTAGGAATATTTAGTTCCCTTATACTCATTTTGAAACATGAAAGACAACTCTCCTCATTATCATACTTATTTACTCAAGTCTTAATTCAAGTTTCAGAAGACAGTAAAAGACTTTTCAAAATGACTCAAAAGGTTTTTCGGACCCTACTCTTAATCTTTACTTTAATATGGAATGAAGATTTAAGAGCTATTATTAGGATATATAGTATCTCGCAATGATTAATGAATACTTCAAGAGTTATTATTAAGAAGAGAACAAAGACACGATTCGAAAGGACGCATAAGGAATGAAAGACAGAAGAGAAACGGAGGCAGGCGACCCTGGCGCAGGGCGCCAGCCCCTAAACAACTGGAGCCTATTTTGGGCACACTGCAGGCGTAAGGCGCCAGCCCCCATGGCGCCTCAGTGGCACACCGCCCTAGCCTATGTGCAGAAAACCCGACGAATTTTTCTATTCTCTTCCAAGCCCTATCTCATCTAGAATTAAATGATTTCCTTGAAATTCTATTAGATTCATAAACCAAACACCATTTCAATAAAAATCCATCAAGAACAACACTAATTCGCATGACCCTCACCTTAAGAACTCAACAAGACTCCATTATTAAAGAATGAAGCAAAAACTTCAACAACTTCTCAAGAATTTAAATCAACCAACTTAAATTATGATTCCATGGATAAATTTACATGATTGGCGTGAGGGTAAAAAAACCCAACACTATGAAAGCTGACACCTCGAAGAACACTTGTTCTTGGAAAAAATTTCAAGTTCTTGAAAGAATGCTTGAGTCTTTTTTCTTTTCTCCTCTTGAACTTCTCTCTAAAAACCCTACGCACTTTTGGAATGTCTAAAATTGACTTAGTCTGACTAGACCCCTTAACTTGGGTGGGTAAAATGTTGGTAGGCCTTTATGGGTAAGGAAAAGACCAAAATACCTTTCCTTAAAATGGATCAAATGCCTTAACTAGAGAGGCTGCACTCAAACAAGCATAACTCCCTTATCCAAACTCGGAATTTAGCAAACTTGGTAGCGTTGGAAAGATGACTCAAAGTGTAAAGACCAGTTCCTGTCATTATAGAAAAGCCAATGGGGAAAGAATTAGGGCTAGAAAACTTTTGAGTAATGACTTGAAAATTCCTAGCCTAGTCCAGATTTGGATAAAATTTGAGTCATTTGAGGTCTAGAGAAATCTGGTAATGAATTAGATATTTAATAAAAAATTTGATTACATGAGTGGATATCTAAGACGTTAAGAAACTCGTACGGCTTTACGGAATCGAATTCGAGCAAGTAGAACTCTTGAAACTGATATTGGCGTGAAAGGGTAGTTTTTGAACGTCATGGGTTGAAGGTGTGTTGTGAAATGGGGGTTTGGAACTCCAATTATGAGGTTATGTCTCCGTGTAAGCCGCTGTAGCGGGGTGGGGTCCGCCGTAGCGGCTCAGTCGTGAATTAAGTCGAGGAAAAACCATAAAAATGTTATTATTCTACAATTTTCATTCTTGAGAGCTAATAGACGAACCAGGGCAAGTTCTTGACAGTTTTCCACCTCTTCTAGCGCTAAAGGTAAGATTTTTACTCCCCTAATCCATTTTTTGATCCGTGGAACTTAGATTCATGGGTGATTATCATTGGGGGAGGGTTTTGACCTGAAACTACTAGTGGAAAAAGCCCTAAGTTGTGTATTGAGATCTTGGGTTTGACCTAGGGTTGATGATTTTGATTGTAAACCGGGTAATTAGGCCTCTTTTATTGATCCTTGCATTAATTTGTTATTTTAAGACCACGAACAAGCAGAAAGAATCCGAAAAGGGAAGATTGAAGTGTCTTAGGGGGATTAAAGATTGATTTCGAGGTAGGTGATAGTTTTATTTCATGTTTGTATGATGTATGTTAGTAATTGCTTCATTGTAATGCATGTATGTATGTGAATGAGGCATTGTTGATCAAACCTAATGAAATGAGTATGAATGAACATATGCATGCCATGATTCGACACTTGATTGTATGATTATGAGTACGTACATTATAAGTGTGATTGTGATTTTAGTTGTGTTGAATGGATCGGGTGTCACGTTCCAACACACTAGTTGGGATCGGGTGTCACGTTCTGACACTTATATTGGAGTGGGTGTCACGTTTCGACACACTAATTGGGATCGAGTGTCACGCTCCGGCACACTAACAGTTTGGGTATAGGTTCCGTGAGAGGACCATTGAATTGTCATATCTACTTATTATTGAGAATGTGTAATCATACAGTGCTCCTGAAATGATAACCAATGTGTATATATGTTTTGTACATGTTATGTTTACTATGTTGTGACTGTTTATGTATGTTTCGCTTACTAAAATAGCCGCGTGATCCTACCAGTGCACATGGTTATGTACTGATACTGCACTTGCTCGTTATTTGTTGAGTACATGGCATCTTCAGGCGGCTATTGAAAGACCTCAGCTAGGAGATAAGTGATCATGACCGAATTCAAGGGTGAGCCAGTTCTTCCAGGCTGCCATGAATTCCCATTATGTTTAGTCAACTATCTTCAGACTTAGACTAGTACTTTAGATATGCTTTGTTTAGTTTCGAAGTTGTACCCCTTGTTCTTAGACTTGTCGTTAGTAGAGTTTTGGTACATTGACTTTCAGGTTCTAGGAGTTGTTTTCCGCAATTGTTTTGTTAGACTTCCGGAGTATATGGAAACACCCTATGTTTCTTAGACCTTTAAACCTGCTTCTCTATCTTTAAATGTCTTGATTTTCATTAATTTGGTTAGATGAGTTGTAGTAATAGTTCTCCCACCAGAGGGTTAGTGTGGGTGCCAAGCACGACGGTCTGGGTCGTGCCAAAGTTGGTATCAGAGCCCTAAGTTCGTTGAACTTGGTGTACCAAAATGAGTTTAGTAGATTCTTGCGGAACGGTACGGAGATGTCTGTACTTTTCTTCGAGAGGCTTAGGACTTTAGAAAATCTCTATGTTCTCTTGACTCTTTTCGTGCTATAACTTGATTCCAATTGATATCTGGTGATCCAAATTGGTATCTAATCTCCTTCACTCTTCTGTCCATAGATGGTTAACACTTGTTTCAATGGTGTCAGGCTCTTAACTCCCGTCAATGATCCAGCTAAGGAGTCCACAGCAAGAGGTTGTGGTCGAAATAGGGGTAGAGGAAGAGCAAGGGGTAGAGGCCGAGGAAGGGTAGCACCCACTAGGGTGGAACCCCGGTTGAGAATGCTCTCAGAAATGATGTTCCTTCTGCGCATCACGAAGAGGTAGAGGAAAATGTGGAGGTTGAGAATGAGGAAGAGGTTGGACAAGAGGAGGAGGTACATGCTGAAACTACAGGTATTCCTCCCTTAGACCCAGTGTTAACTCAACAGATTATGACTTTTCTGAAAGGATTGGTTGGTCCTGGAGTTCTTCCCACAGTTCAAGCAACTCAAACTCCCGCCAACACCTCTATTGTTGTTACAGTTCCCAAGGTGGGTGGAACTGTAGGCACTGATGCCTTTTCCTTCCCCTATTAGGTCTTATGATGATTGGTAATGAGCATGAAATGTTGACTAAGTTTTTGAAATTGAAGTCGCCTGTGTTCCATGGTTTTGAGAGTGAGGACGCCTATGAGTTCATCTTGGATTGTTATGAGAGGCTTCATAAGTTGGGTATTGTCCATCAGCATGGAGTAGAGTATGTGACTTTCCAGCTTCAGGGGGAGGTTAAGCAGTGGTGGAGAGCTTATGTGGAATACAGATCGTCAGCTTTACCCCTACTCTCTTGGACAAAGTTGCATGCTCTATTTCTGGAAAAGTATGTGCCTCGGACTTTGAGAGATCGCAAGAAGAATGAGTTTATGGCATTGGAGCAGGGTGGTATGTTTGTACCTGCTTATGAGGCTAAGTTTCATGCTTTGTCTAGATATGCTACACAATTGGTAACTACTGAGGAGGAGAGGATTCGTCTATTTGTCAAAGGATTGAACCCCGAACTTTAGGTATTGTCTTTTCACATGACTTCTGTGGGAAAAAGCTTTAATGAGGTGACCGACTTTGTGAAGAAAGTAGATGGAGTTAGACATGATAGGCAGTCTAAGGCTTTAGCTAAGAAAGCCAAGAGCACAGGTAACTTTCAGGGTTCTTACTCCAGAGATTCAGGTAGGCCGACGCTTGCAGCCCGGCCAATTCAGTCCGCCATGCGCTACAGTTAGTTACTCGGGAACTCCACAGTAGAATTTTATTCAAGATAGCCAGGGAGCCGCATCTTCGGTTAGCGACAGACCGTCTTTTGATTGTACTTTCTATAATTGTGGGGAACCTGGGCACATGAGGAAAGATTGTCCCCAACCGCGCATCTTGGATCCCGCGCAGCAGCAGACTAGGAAAGTGGTACCCGCGTGCAACGGTAATAATGGTAGAGGACATTCACAAGGTGGGCGAGGAGGAAATCAACGAGGTCGTGGAGGTTGGGATAATGGTAATGCAGGCAGAGGAGCAGTACAAGTAAGAAGGTTGTCCGTCAAGATGAGAGGGATCAGTTTTTTGCCTTTTCGGGAAAGACCGAGGCGAAGACATCTGACGCAGTGATCACAGGTACTACTCTTGTCTGGGACCGAATGGCTAATGTGTTGTTTGATCCGGGTTCTACTTTCCCATACATGTCAGTTCAGTTTGCCTTGGAATTTTATGCGGTTTGTGATGTACTTGATGCCCCTATCTATGTTTCTACCTCAGTTGGAGAGTCTGTCATAGTCACTCATTTTTATCGTGTTTGTTCTATTATGTCTACGGGATTCCAAACTTGGGTTGATTTGGTTATTTTGGATGTGACTGACTTTGATATAATCTTAGGCATAACTTGATTGTCCTCCTATTATGTTGTGTTAAATTGTAATACTAAGTCTTTGACTCTAGAGATCCCTGGTAGGGAAAAGTTAGAGTGGAAAGGGGTGTACAAGCCTAAGTCAGCTAATGTCATATCCTCCATTTGGGCAAGAAAACTAGTGGGGCAGGGGTGTTTGGCATATTTGACTCATATTTGGGATGTTGAGTCTCTCTCTATTGAGTCTATTCATGTTGTGTCAGAATTTAGAGAAGTGTTTCCTACCGATTTGTCTGGTATGCCTCCGGATAAATATATAAATTTATGCATTGATTTAGAACCTGGTACTCGCCCCATCTCCATTCCTCCTTATCGCATGGCTCCGGCTGAGTTAAGAGAGCTTAAGGCTCAAATTCAGGAACTTCTTGATAAAGGTTTCATCCATCCTAGTGCTTCCTCGTGGGGTGCTCCTGTCTTGTTTGTTAAGAAAAATGATGGTAGTAAGAGGATGTGCATAGACTACCGACAGTTGAATAGGGTCACCATTTGAAATAAGTATATGTTGCCTCGGATAGATGATCTTTTTTTAGCAGTTGCAAGGTGCATCAGTTTTTTCTAAGATTGATCTAAGGTCTTGTTACCATCAGTTAACGATTAGGCCTGAGGATGTGCCAAAGACCGCGTTCAGGACCCGTTATGGGCACTATGAGTTTCTAGTGATGTCGTTTGGGTTGACAAATGCGTCTGTAGCTTTCATGAGTTTGATGAATGGTGTGTTGAAACCATTCCTAGATTCGTTTGTTATTGTTTTCACTGATGACATTTTGGTTTATTCAAAGACAAAGAAAGAGCATGCCGACCATCTTCGTATTGTTCTGCGTGTTCTTGGGAGACAAAAATTGTATGCTAAATGAGTTTTGGTTGACTTCAATTGCCTTTTTGGGGCATGTAGTTTCAAGGGAAGGGGGGTAATGGTAGATCCCCAAAATATTGAAGCGGTTAAGAATTGAGTCCGGCCTACCTCTGTGACTAAAGTTAGGAGTTTTGTAGGTCTCGCTAGCTATTATCGTAGGTTCGTGAAGAATTTTGCTTCTATCGCCACGTATTTGACAAGGTTAACCAAAAAGGAGGTACCTTTCGAGTGGACTGAAAAATGTGAAAAAAGCTTTCAAAAGCTCAAGACTCTCTTGACCACCGCACATATTCTGGCACTACCGGTGGAAGGTAAAGATTCTATTGTTTATTGTGATCCTTCACATTCGGGTTTGGGTGTTGTGTTGATGCAGGATAAGAATGTCATAGCTTATGCATTGCGACAGTTGAAAGTACATGAGAGGAATTACCCGACGCAAGATTTGGAGTTGACAACGGTAGTGTTTGCTCTTAAGATCTGGCGGCATTACCTCTATGGTGTCAAGTGTAAGATATTTACTGATCATCATAGTCTGCAACATGTATTCACTCAAAAGGACCTAAATTTGAGACAACGAAGGTGGATGAAGTTACTTAATGATTATGATGTCACCATACAATATCATTCGGGTAAGGCTAACGTGGTGGCAGATGCTTTAAGCCGAAAGGCGATAAGTATGGGTAGTCTAGCTTGTTTGGGTGTATCGAAGTGACCTTTGGCCAAGGAGATTCAGACCCTGGAGTTTAAGTTCATACAGTTAGGCATCTCAGAGAAAGGTGGATGTTAGCTAGCATTGAGGTTAGACTAACGTTCATTAAGGAGATCGAGGCCAAACAGCTTGAGGATGAGAATCTGAATGAGCTTAGAAAGAAGACAGTGTCTGGTAAGGCGCAAGATATGGTTCTTGAAGCGAAAGGTGTGCTTAGTTTTAAGGAAAGAATTTGTGTTCCCCGAGTGGATGACTTGATTCAGAAAATGTTGACAGAATCCCATGGTTCACTATATTTCATTCATCCGGATGTGACCAAGATGTATCGAGATTTGAAGCGACTTTATTGGTGGTCTGGTATGAAGAAGGACATAGTTGAGTTTGTGGTCAAGTGCCAAAACTGTCAGCAGGTAAAGTATGAGCATCAAAGGCCTGCAGGGTTGCTTCAGAGAATGTCAATTCCGAAATGGAAGTAGAAAATGATAGTTATGAATTTTGTGATTGATCTCCCCAAGACCTTGGGAAAGTTTGATTCCATTTGGGCAGTGGTTGATTGATTAACTAAGTCAATCCATTTTATTCCAATCAGAGTAGTCTATAATGCTCAGCAGTTGACTAAAGTTTATGTGAAAGAGATAGTGAGACTGTATGAGGTGCCCATTTCTATCATCTCAAACCGTGGTACGCAATTCACATCCAAATTTTGGGGAAAATTGCATGATGAGTTGGGCACTCAACTCACTTTTGGTACAATTTTCCATCCACAAACGTACAAATAGTCAGAGAGGACAATTCAAGTGTTAGAGGACATGTTGAGAGCATGTGTGATTGACTTTGGAGGGCATTGGAATAAGTTCCTACCATTGTGTGAGTTCTTCTACAATAATAGTCTCAAAATGCTGTTTACATTCGTACTCTATTCAAATAAAGAGAAACGTCGTGGTGACTCAACAAATGAACAATTAACTCAATTTTAAAACAATTTTAAAAGCAAACGAATTTTAAAGGAGTCGCCACCTAATTTTAGGAAAAATTAGGAAACCAATTAAATGATCTACGAAATCATTAGATTCTAGGTAAGGGTTCAAGTAATTTCGAAGAAAAGGTGTTAGGCATCCTTCGAAATCCACAATTGTGGATCCCGACTAAATTCAATTTTTCAAATTGAGGATGAAATAAAAAATAAATATAATAAACATGCAATATACACAAGTAATAAAATAAAAATAATAATATAAGATACGGCCTAAAGTTTGTCTAACATCGATATATACAAAATAATTAATAAACAATATAATTCGAACTTCATTCGAATAGCTCCAATGGAAAGCGGCTCTGGGGTACCTGTAAAGACACTTAGTAAAAGTGTTAGTAATAAATAAATAAAATGAATAACTCAAATAATAACTTAAAAATAAAAATTTGTCTTATATACAGTGGGAGGCCTTGAAAATCGACGGTAATTTCTTCATCGGCCAATTTTAACAAACAAAAATATGTAAACTTAAACTAAATTTCTGTCTTTTACAATGGGAAGACCTCCAAAATCGACGGAGAGATTTTCTCATTGGCCAAAAAATAAAACAATAAAAATAAAAACAAATGACCTAAACAAATGAGAATAATCAACAGGACAATGGTAGATAAAGTTGGTAACTAGTAAAAATGCAAACTAGGACAACATATCATATATATGATATGTTAGTTCATAAGTAACAATACTTGGAATAAACAAAAATAACTTCAAAAGTAGAGAAAAATAGAAATTTTGTAAGAAACAAGTTTTCAATAAACATGAACACATAATGAAAGAAATAACATTAATAACGGTCCAAACAATAATAAACGGTAGGTAACAAGCTAACAAATAATGAGAAATTCAAAACAATTACTAACTTATATAATAGTCAAAATAAAGGCAAGAAACAAAGGAAGTTAAACTATGATAAATATGACCAAGCAAAGTTAAGATAGACATAAATAACCAAATTAACTTAAATTTTGCTAATTACCAAACAATTAAACCGAAAGACCAAGCAGAGATCATAACAATATGAAATGAAAAATTATGAAGGCCATATATCAATGACAACGTAATAGAAACCAAAACATCAATACTATTTAATTATTATTAAAGCCAACACATGTGTCACTTTATAAGAATTGAAAGAAAACAAGCCACTATTAACGGATCATAACTCTAATATTTATCTACAAATAACACCAATATTTATCAACAAATAAAAAGAAGTAACCAACCGTAGTCATACACTAAACGAAAATAATAAAATTCCGATTCCTTAATCTTTAAATTGCGTAAAAAAAATAATGAAATGGCTGTTTATTGTCAACCCATCTCTTTCTTTCAATCGGATGCCATGTGTGAAGCATCTATCTCTCTCAGGACCTCACCTTCGTGACCTCCTGACGGAGGAAAGACTGATGAAGTCAACATTCATAAACAGTAGATATATATAATTAAAAAAAAAGGAGTAAAATTAAAAGGGGTCACCGGGTTGTTGCTTTTCCGAGAAGATCTGGAGATGGCGATGTTGTTGCTGGCACAAGAGCTCGGAGCTTGTTGGCACGAGATCTGGTTGAGTAGCTCCGCCGGAGCTTGTTATTTTGCCGGAAAGAGGCTGTTGTGAGCTCGCTGGTGGAGGAAAAAAATGGGTGATGTTTGGCTCTGTTTTCAGGCGGTTGTTCGATTTGTTGTTCTTTGTTGGAACAGTGAGGAGAACAATGGTTTAGAGTTCTCTGGTGACTGGTTTGGAGCTCAAGTAGTTGCAGCTATGGATTGGAGATTGGGAATGGTGGTGTGATGGTGTTTTCCGGTAGGGTTTAGGATGGTGGTTGGGTCTGGTTTCGTGGCTGCCGGAAAAGAGAAGAGAAACGAAACGGTGATGGGTTGGGGTTCTATGGTTCGCTGTTGTTGTTGTTGGTTCGTCGGAGAACATTGAAATGGGGTCGTTTCCAGTAGCTTTGGGTCGGGGTTTTGGTGATTTTGGGTGATTTCTCCAGTGGAGTTCTTTGGAGCTACTGGTTGCTATTATTGTTGCTGCTGGCAGCAAACAAAGAGAGGGGAAGGAAGCTTGAGTTTTTGGGTCGGGGTTTTGTATTGCCAAGCTTCACCAGATTCTGGGGTTGTGGCAGTTGAAAAATTAATAAATAGTGGAACCCTTTATGAATAAAATCTGAAAATTCTCAAATCTAATCCAAAATTATTTCACCATCCATACTTTATCACTAAGAAATAGCTTAAATAGAAAATAAAAAACCACTTATAATACAATATCACTATCTTTAAATCATGAGTCAAAACCACTAGCTAATAAAATATCTACGTATGAAATCTTATTCATATTCGAATGAATTTTTAAACTGTGCAAAATATCAAAATAAATATTAACAAGTGTATCAAATAAAATGAACATTAAAAATATATAATGAACGTAACTAATGAGATGTAAAAAATGTAATTTAACATAACTAATGATTTAATCAAAATGAATAATATTTGAACGTATTCAACCAAATGTGACAAAAAATAATCTAATTAAAATTAACTGATAAAAACATCCTAAATTTTGACAAATAAGGATAGTTATCAATAAACTTATTTAAAAATTATAAAAAATATATTTTGAACTATTAAATAAATAAAACTTAAAAATTACGAATTTTGAAAATGTTATGCCAAAATTGAGTGTCAACATCTAGCACTTTTTAACAATCTTGGTGATAGACCTGCTTCAAGTTGAACCTCCCACAAATCCTCATTATTGTCCTCCTCCATTCAACCTTTTGCTATCAGAGTAGCATCTGGATCATTGTTACCACTGTGACCTACAACTAGATTATGAGATACAATATTATGTAAGACTCTATTAGGAGATTCCATATGTACCAATTGGTTTTCATCCAGTTGAACTACCCCTGGACATTCCACTATTGCTTGTGAAAGTGACTCAACAAGCTCCACATCTCCTTCATGCTCATATTCTATTAAATGAGAATTTTTTGAGTCTAATTGTTGACTACTAATTTGTTTTGCATGACTCACCATGGTAATTGGTAGTGCATCAACTTCTTGATGTGGTATTGCTATGATTGCCTTTGAATTATCTTCAATAATCTCATCATCCCTTTCTTCAACAGGATCACTTGTTGCGCACAGGGCTACAAAGGTAGAAGAAATGGCATCTACATTGTTAGAAATACACTCTCATCACACCTTGTATGGGTAACCTCCTGTATTACCACTTCACCTTTATTTTCTTCTTCATTCTTCTCCAAGTTTACTTCACTAGATCCTGGAAATTCTGAGCTTTGCAGGCATACTAGTGGTTTATTTACAACTTGAATGGTGACATTCTCACCATGAATCTGCTCACTTATTGGAATAACATCCTTCCTTTGAGTAGGAGTTTCTCGCCTGCCAAAATTTCGTAGCACCCAGTCCTTACTAGATTCCACTTGCTTACTTGGCTTATCAATTGACTCTCTTTGATAGTTTGCTGCTTCCTGAACTGAGTTGATTGAGTGATTACTTTGTGGAACCTCATTCAAATTTATATGAAACTGTTAGTAGTATGAGTAGGATTCTCAACTACTTGTTTATTAGCTTTACAAATCCCAACCACCTTCCAATCTCCTAGATCACCCACAACTTTTCCACTGGATAGTATTTTTGCTTTCCCTTTTGGATTTTATGAACGTGTTGATGTATCCTAACCTTTTTATGAACATCATTCTCCTCTTCTGCCTTATTTATGGTGCATTATATCCTACCTTCCTTGAATTATGATATTTTCACTCCTAGGTATTGTGCCTTGCATTTTACATGCATCACAGTAAAATGGAACATAATCATATCTGATGTGTATCTCCTCCATCCTTACTTCTCCATTGACTTCATTTTCAATATTCATAGTAATTGATTTGGGGATGTCACCTTTTAAGTTAACCAAAACTTTTATCCTAGCATAACTTGGTCCAGTTTTATTAATAGTGGCTAAGTCAAGTTGTACTAATTTACCTACTACTGATGCTAAAGAAATCATACACTCTTTAACAAAGTAGATTGGGAAAAGATATCCATGCTAGAGCTTTTGTTGTCTTTTCATTAACTTTGAACCTTGAGTCATATATGAGTATGCGCATAAGATACGAATATCCATCCTTGCACGTGATGTAAAATACTTTTTTTTATATAAGATTAACGTAATCTACTTGTTCAGATAGCCTTATAATCTGAATATGCTTATTTCGAAATAAATCAATTTGACTATCACCCTTAATATTACATTGTTGAGGAATGAGCTTTCTCAATTCCTCTATGTCTGTGATACCATAGGTAAATTTTTCAATCACTACAAATTAAAGTTTTCAATTCTATTCATGATATCGGCTTCTCTCTCAGTCCATTTAACATGTGGAACACCTTCTATCATGAAAACCTCTTCGTATTGAATTGATTCAGATTATGGTGCTGTCGATCCTACTAAATCACGAAAAGATTTTTCATTAGGCAAATTAGGTTGTACAACTTTGTCAATAGTCCCGCTAATATTGGAGCTTCTATGGTCAACGCTTGAGCCTAAGGGTACTGCAGGGAAATCTGAAATCAAGAAGAGCTGACCAGCCACCGTGGATGGTTGGCCGGCGGTCATAATATTCATCACAAAGTTAGGGTTGTAGGATCAGTTTTAGGAGGTAGAAGAATATTCATTTTCTTTTTAAATTGAATTTGTATTATTAGATTAAAAATAAAAAAATATCAAAAAAATAATTGTCCACCAAAAGTTGAGCAAAGTTTATTGATTTTTGTGTTAAAAATATAGTTAAATGACTTTATTAAAAAAAATTCTAGTTATATGACCATATGTGAAATTTACCCTATAACAATGTGTATTCCACACATTCTATTTATTTGACTCTCCTGGTGGGAGTGATCAGATGATGCCCTTAAACTTTTGATTTACTTGATCCTGTCAATTAATTAGATGGCTAGTAACCACATTGACTATATGTTTCCTCGGGGAATCTTAGTAGCTTCATTGGTTGGCTACATGAACTCCCATCTTGTTGGTGAGGGTTTGATTCCTCATATTATAATCTCATTCTCATTTCCCCTTTCACTACCCCCAATTCTTTTTAAAAAGGTTAAGACTATGGGTGTGTTTGGTACGAAGGAAAGTGTTTTCTTGGAAAATAGGGGGATTTCTAACTTATTTTCTCATGTTTGGTTGTTGAGTAGAAATATTTTTTTAAATGTTTGGTTTGTGAATGAAAATACTTTTCAGAAAATATCTATTATTTTTATTTGAGACTAGAAAATACTCTTTAAGAAAATAATTGTTGACCCAAAAATCAACCTCGATAATTGATCTAGGACTCGACCTTGACACCCGAACTAGGAAAAGACCTCGACGATCGTTCCAAAATCCGACCATGAGATCTGACCTAGGACCTGATCCAGACTTCCAACCTTGAAATATTTTTCAAAAACAAGTTTTTTTTAGAAAAAAATTAATAGGGTGGTGGGGAGGGGACTGAGGGGTGGCGTAAAAAATAAAAATTTGAAATTTGAAATACTTTTTAAAAACCATTTTAAAAAAAAAATTGATTTGGGGATAGAGGGTAGGGGTACCATAAAAATGAAATTTTAAAAATTTGAAATATTTTTCAAAATAAATTATGATTTTTTTAAAAATTGACCCGGTGGGGGGGGGGGGGGGGGGGG